>CAUYLG010011929.1:0-38589 GCA_963573385.1 Cacajao melanocephalus
CATGAGGTCAAGAGATAAAGACCATCCTGGCCAACGTGGTGAAACCCTGTCTCTACTAAAAATACAAAAATTAACCAGATGTGGCAGTGCAAACCTGTAGTCTCAGGTACTTGGGAGGCTGAGGCAGGAGAATTGCTTGAACCTGGCAGGCAGAGGCTGCAGTGAGCTGAGATCATGCCACTGCACTCCAGCCTAAAAGACAGGGTGAGACTCTGTCTCAAAAAAAAGAAAACAACAAAAATTTGATTGAACTGCATTTTTTCTGGATTCATTTTAGTTTCTCATTATTATGATTCTGATTTGAAAAGGGTATATTTGTGGATGTGATGTGATGGGGGTGAGGAACCGCAGAGAGAATGAAGCACATTAGAAAAGTAGTATAATCTTTTGCAGAAAATAAAATGGCAAGCAAGCAGTCTGGATCCAGTTTAGAAACAAATTTTAATAAGATGCCTTTGGGACTTCTATCTAGAGAAAACTTTAAGTAGAAATATCACATCTTCCTTTGTTTGTTTCTTACACAACTGTGGAATACATCGAAGGCCATGGCCCAATTTGTATACTTAGAATGGTTTTCAGTTGAAGTCTGTTTATTTCACAAATACAGTATACAAGTGTTTGATATTCACCCGCTCAACCTACTTCCTGAACAGTTATCTTGAATGGGGTCAGAAGAAGTTGATAAAATGGGAAAGATTCCTGATAAAGAAAGATTGGTATATTCTAAAGCATTTTTGGCTTGAGCTCTCAGCCATTGATAGTCATACCCCTTGTATTAGTCACGTTGCTAATAAAGACATACCTAAGACTGGGTAATTTGTAAAGGAAAGAGGTTTAATGAATTCATCGTTCCACATGGCTGGGGAGGCCACACAATCACAGCAAAAGGCAAAGGAGAAGCAAAGTCACATCTTACATGGTGGCATGAAAGAGAGCATGAGCAGGGGAACTCCTCGTTATAAAGCCATCGGAGCTCATGAGGCTTATTCACTATCAGGAGAACAGCAGGAGAAAGACCCACCCCCATGATTCAGTTACCTCCCACCAGGTCCCTCACACGACCTGTGGAAATTATGGGGAGCTACAATTCAAGATGAAATTTGGATCGGGACACAGACAAATCATATTACCCGCTAGCATGATGAATGAAAAAAAATGCACTAGCACCAAGAACCATACTTGCATCAACATTTGTTGTATCAATACTTATCCATACTGCATCATAGCATCAGTTTGCGCACCTTCAATCACACTTAACTGTTTTGTTCATCTTAATACCTCCATTAAAATACTGGCTATGTAACAAGATTCAATAAATCTTTACTAAATCAGTGAATCTTCAAATACACAAATTCACTCACAAATGAATGAATGAAAGTGCTAGGTCACCATTGATACTATTGTACTTACCCATTAGCTTCTTTGTTTCATGTACTTTGATCTGATTTGTTTCTTTACCCCTAACTATTCATACTGAGGTGGCCACATTTAACCAATGCAAATACAGGACACCCAATTACACTGGAATTTTAGATACTCAATGAAAAAATTTTAGTATAAGTATGTCCCACATGAAAGTGTTACTTATCTGCAGTTGAAATCTGACAGTCTTTTATTGTAACTAGCAACCCTACCAGACAGCAATAGCCCCAATCATTTAAGTCTGTTTTCATGCCATAGCCCTCACACACACCCACGTCTGACTTCCCCCATCCCACTGCACCCCTAAGAGTCACCATGCTGATCACACTGGGCTGGGCTCAGCTGGAATGTCAGCTAAAATGAATCTTGCTCTAATGAAAGGAGATTCGAGCCTTCTGCACTGCCTAATAGTGGACAGGGCCTCTAAAGGGCTTCCTAAAGAAAACAGGAGCTACCAGGGAGCAGGGGGGCATCCTGACTAAGAACACTTGCCTCTTTTGTCTAAAATAAAGAAAAGAGCTATTCAGAAACCAAATTGATTAAAATTGAGGGAAATTGCCAGACCATTGATAATTGCAGCAAAAGGGCAGTGGTCACTCTGACTGATTGCCACTTCAGAGGGAGCTGCACACCATCAACCAATCATGGGCATTAGTGAGCAGCAACCTTTTAGTGACCCACAGCTCCCCCCTTGGGAAGCGTTTCACACAAGCCTTTAAAGCCAGGCCAAAGCATTTTCCCCACCATATTTACCTTTAATTCCCAAACCTAGAGGGACTGAAAATCATTCAGTCTCTAAATGTCTTTCATATGCTTAAGAGATGAATGGGAATGGCCTCTACCTCAAGGACTTTCTGTGTTCACCAGCCTTTGAAATACAATAGGCGGGTGAGACCCTGTGGACCCCCGTACATCCCTGGCCTCTGGCTCCCCACCTTCCTGCGCCCCAATCCGGTCCATCAGGATCACAAATGCTGCTTCTGTCCAACACTGAAAACCTGAACCCTTGTCTAGTTTGTATTTTTTTTCTTACATCCTCTCACAGTGGCATTTTGACAAAGATAAATCATCTTCTCTGTTTTAAAAGAAATCTGTAGTTATAAATTGAATGGAAGAATTTTGACCTGGGATCTGAGAAACTGGGAGTGGTCCCAGCTCTGCCACAGGACAATTGTTGTGTGGTTTCAGACAAGTTATAGAGCATTCCCAGAGCTCAACTTTCTCACTGAGAAAATAGCAATGTTATGGTCAGTTCACAGGTCACTAACTGTGCTAACTATTGAAAAACTCAGGAACTCAGAAAAAATATATATATATTGCGTTTTTGCATGTGTGTAATTTTTTCCTTTTCAAAACTTTTTTTTAATATAGAGATGGGACTTGCTATGCTGCCCAGGCTGATCATGAACTCCTGGCCTTAGGTGATCCTTCCACTTCCACCTTCCAAAGTGCTAGTTTCAAAGGCATAGGTCACCACAACTGGCTGAATTTCTAAATAATACACTTAAAATAATGTATTTTAAAATATTGCTTTTTCTTTAGAGTTGCCCCCTGGAAAGTCATATTTGAAATCAGTAATCTGTATTGTAAATAAGCTCTCAGAATGATTCTAAAGATGAGACAGGTCTGGAAATAACTAAAGGAAAAGGTCACCAGTCTTCTGCCTCTTTCCCTACTTAGCATTTCAGAGTAGAAACACTGAGAATTTTTGTTGTTGTTTTCTACCTATTCCTAGGAACCTGGAGGCTGTATACATAAAAGAGTAAGTGAAATAGGGCCACCAAGGATGTTTAAAATGTCAAAGGGATCTATGCAAGGAAGGGAAAAGGAGGTGCCGCTGTCCCCCAACCAGGAAACCCCACACACTTGATAAAAGGGCACTTCCTCAGACTAGAAGGCTAGAGTGAGTTTAGCCCTTGCTTTGGCAAAGGAGGCTTTGTTTGCTAGAAGAAGGGTTGACTTGTGATTAAAATCAGGCCTGGAAGAACAGTTCTAAATGTGGATTCCTTGTGATGACAAATCCCCAGCCATTCTGGAATCCAAATCTCTGTTCCATAGAAGTACCTCCCCTGTGAAAACAGGGCTAGTTTGCTTCCAGGAAACTGGATTCTGGCTCCAGATGAACTACCAAACTATTTATGTGATATTGAGCTCTTCTCTGCCTTGTTCAATACTTCTGATTCCTCATCTATAAATTAGGAGGTTGAAATGTATGAAGTTTTTTCAAGGTGTAAAAAGATGCAAAATGATTATTTTAAAACTTCTGTAGCCATTATTTAGATGATATAATTAAAAATATGTAAACATCATTTAATAGTTTCTGGAGACAAAAGAGACAAGCTTAATATATAAATAAAGAAAAGACTGCACAAATTGTGGCACATCCATGCAAGGAATATTATTCAGTCACATAAAAAGGTGAGTTTTATTTCTATCTGTTACCCTTGAGGGATGTCCATGATGTGTTTTAAAAGTGAGATATTTAATAAAGAGATTAAGCAAATCATAGACAATTGTGTATGAATTTGATGCTTCTAATAGAAAAACACCAAAAACATATATCCATATGTTTTGCAAGAACAATGAAAATAGATGCAAAGATACCCATCAAGCTGTTTAATATTGGTTTCCTGGGGAAAAAGGATAATGTGAGGGAGTATTATTAGCTATTCTTTTCATAGCTTCAAACTGCTTCACTGGTTACAGTGAGGGCTGGTTTCTTTTATATTTTTTAAAAAATAAATCAATGAATAAAAAAAATATTCTTATCTTAGCTCTTCTTCTGAGGAAGGCACATGGAGTGTGAGATGGAAGCTACAAATCCTATCTACAAAAGCTATTAGAAAACACCCCTACAAAGCCAGGTTTCTCTTTTGGAGGCATATTCTCCATTTCCCCTGCCACTGCCCCAGGTCTCCTCATCTCTTGACAGGATTGCTGCATCAGCCTCTTATCTTGTTGATTTCAGCCTATTTATGCATTCTCCACGCTGCTGCCAATGAAATGTTTCTCTCACTCCCATCTGGTCATTCCACTTCTTTTTGAAAATTTTCAGTGGCCTCCCAGTGCTCTCCACGCTCTTCAGCAAGACAGACCAGTCTCCTCACAATCAAATTCCAAATTTCTTGTTCAATTATATCTACACGCATTTCCTATTTATTTTCTATGTTTCAGACACATTGAATTGTTTACCATTTGCTGTTTTTAAAAAAAATCCCTTGATTTTTCATGGTTTAATGTTGTTCAAATGCTTGTTTTCGCAACTAAATTCAGTTTTCCCTATGCGTTTCTGGTGAATGCCTACATATTCTTTCAACTTAAGATCCAATTTAAATAACCTCAGCTGCATATCTTTAATACCAGCCTCAAGAGGAAGGAAGTCATCCATTTTCCCACAACATCCATAGTAACTATCTATTCTAACACATGAAAAATCTATTATAATGATTTATACATTTATCTTTGTCCTTCTAAAATGAAAACTCCATTGCAAATAATATATGCTCAATGAATTTTGCATAAATTTCATTTACTTGTAAACTTTATGAAATAATTTTTTAAATGCAGTAGCAAAAACACCAGATCATGAACTGCAAGGGATACAACCTGTAGTTTAAATCTCATTTTCGCAAGACCATAATAAGTACTTGATTAAAAATTGACAGCATCAAACAAATACCAACCTGTGCTAATTATTGGCATGTAAATAACTGCCTGTGTTGGTTATTACCGCCAAAAACTGTTGGAGACCCCCTCCTCAACCTACTCCACTAAAGCAAAGTGTAGGCTAGAGGAAACATTGCTTTTGGCACTAAAAGATTAAGGCTTAACTCCTAATTCTGTGTCTTGCTGTTTGAAATCTGGCAAGCTTTGAACTTCTCTTAAAATTCCTTTGCTTATCTATTAAATGAGGACAATGAAAAGATTACTTCTTCACAGTGCCCTTGTGAAGTTGAAATAGTAAGATTACTAAAGTTCTACATGCGGCCGGGTGCAGTGGCTCATGCCTGTAATCCCAATAGTTTGGGAGGCCAAGATGAGTAGACCACGTGAGGTCAGGAATTTGAGACCAGCCTGGCCAACATGACAAAACCACATCTCTACTAAAAATACAAAAATGAGCCTGGCCTGATGGTGGGCACCTGTAATCCCAGCTACTTGGGAGGATGAGGCAGGAGAATCACTTGAATCCAGGAGGTGGTGGTAGCAGTGAGCCTAGATTGTGCCACTGCACTCCAGCCTGAGCAAGACAGTGAGACTCCATTTCAAATAAATAAATACATAAATAAAAATAAAGTTCTACATAAATGTAAGTTGTTGTACTTTTAACAGCTGCTACTTCTTTCACAATATTTGTTTGCTCCTTCCTCCAATAACACCCCTGCTAGGCAAAATCAGAGGTGCCATCATGATGGTCATCAATAAAAGCACAATGTGCATCTAGCTCATTTAAATACACCTGTTAGATCAAAAGGAAGATTTCTCAAATGAATTATAATGAGGGTAGTTATTCTTTATATAAACATTTTTTGTTTTTGCAAAAGGTCTTATTACCTGTTTCATTTTAATAGTATTATCTTCTGAATGTATACAGTATCTTAGTTCACAAAAATAATCACATACAGATCTAACCACGCACACACACACACACAGACTTTTTCAATCAGTTAGAGCAAAGCTTCTTCTTTCCATTGCTCCTGTAAACATCATTCCCTTCCACTCTGGGCTGGCAGAGTGGAAGTGAAAATTGCTGAGCTTTGGAGATGGTCTAATCTTGATTTCAATGTGGGCAATCGGTCAAATGGATATAATGATATCTGGTTTGCAAAATTATTATAAAGATAGTAATAAAATATGTAAAATAAAAATATATGTAATAAAATACATAAAATAAAATATAGAAGTGCCTGGTACCTAATATGTGCTCAACAAACACTAGCTTCTATTATTGTTTCACCATCACACTCTTCAAATAACCCACTCCTCTAAATCAAAAAGCTAGTTGGTTCTTATGCAAACAGGAAATCAGAGACCTCTGACATACAAAAATTCACCAGTAGATAAAAGATGGGGACTTAGTAATTCCAGGTATAGAAAAGCTTTCCAAAAGTTATCCTTTTTAATGATATTTCTCAAATGTACTTTGAAATTCTAATGTCCAATCATGACTAAAACTCAATTGAACTATAACTCTGGTCCTAAGACAAAACAGAAGAATTGTTTTAATAATATTCACCAATATTAATTGGTTGAATAAGAGTTAACAATTTAAAGTGTATAATGGTATATAACGCATATCTCTTTATAAACATATATAAAGTCTTTAACAGGTATATAAAGTCCACCAGGTAAAGAGTTTCACAGATTAATATTATCAATGGGTCTTTTCTTAATAAATTTTTTTCTCAAATTTTATTTTATTGTCAATGAGTCTCAATGTTTAAAAGTCATAGATTCTAACTCACTGATCAGAGAGACAGTGAAGTGAATGGAGTACAGTCTCTGATATCTGCCTGGGTTCAAGTCTCAGGCTTGCCATTATCCACCTATGTGAATAGAAATTTGTCCAATAAAAAAGGAACTCAAGAGAGGGGACAACACTTTCAGCTGGAAAGCCCACATCAATAGGACCTATAATCATTATGAATTTACCATATGCCAGACACCATGATGGTGATACTACAAGTCTTATTTTTGTTAAATAGCCCAATGATGCAGACACTATAATCAGCCCTATTTTTAGGAAGAGAAAACTGAGATCCAGGGTTATAAAGATCCTTTATGTCACATAGCCCAAAATGACAAACCCATGCGCAAAGCCCATGCAGATTGCTGCAATCGTATTCTCACGGTAATTAAAAATAACTTTAGGATATGATTCATTGGAAACATCTACCTTTCAAATGTCGGTTGTTTAAACATATAAAAACCAAAAATTGACAGTTGATGCATTATCAGTGTTAACAGAATATCAGTAATGTGACACTTGTAGCCAATACAACTGGCTCTTTTTCTGAAACATGTATTAGAAATATATTTCAGCTTCATTGTGCCATAGGGACAAAGAGCCTTCCTGTGTCATGAGTTTGTCAAAAGAAGAACAGACATAGAGTTTAGCAGGAGTAACTTCCTGCTACTCCTTCTTCCAACTTCACATCCAAGAAAACCAAGGTTCAATATAATTGAGTAAAATCCTGTCAGTATGGATACACACCTACTTCCATAGCAGAGCTGAAACTTGAATTCAGAACCCCTGATTTGCAGGCCAGAAAGTATTCAACTGCACTAAATTGTAGCAAGAACTTATAATGCTCTCTTCAGTTTGCCTGTTATATATTTTGCCAAGCAAAATTTAGCACAACTCATGTTCATTTGAAGTCTATACTTTTGTTTTGTATGTATATATATATATATATATATATATAGCACTTTAGGTTCTGGGGTACATGTACAGAACATGCAGGATTGTTGCATAGGTACATACATGGCAATGTGGTTTACTCTCTCCATCCCTCATCACCTACATCTGGCGTTTCTCCACAAGTTATTCCTCCCCAACCTCCCTACCCTCTGCTGTCCCATCTCTATTCACCCCCAACAGACCCCAGTGTGTGATGCTTCCCTCCCTGTGTCCATGTGTTCTCTTGTTCAACACCTGCATATAAGTGAGAATATGCAGTGTTTGATTTTCTGTTCTTGTGTCAGTTTGCTGAGAATGATGGGTTTCCAGATTCATCCATATCCCTAGAAAGGACACAAACTCATCGTTTTTTATAGCTGCATAGTATTCCATGGTGTATATGTACCACATTTTCCTTGTCCAGTCTATCATCGATGGGCATTTGGGTTGGTTCCAGGTCTTCACTAATGTAAACAGTGCTGCAATGAATATACGTGTGCATGTGTCTTTAAAATAGAACAATTTATAATCCTTTGGATATATACCCAGTAATGGGATTGCTGGGTCAAATGGAATTTCTAATTCTAGGTCCTTGAGGACCGAGAATACATAGTTTTTATTATTTTGAGATACGTTTCATCGATACCTAGTTTATTGAGAGTTTTTAGCATTAAGGGCTGTTGAATTTTGTCAAAGGCCTTCTCTGCATCTATTGAGATAATCATGTGGTTTTTATCTTTGGTTCTGTTTATGTGGTGGATTATGTTTATGGACTTGTGTATGTTAAACCAGCCTTGCATCCCCCAGATGAAGCCTGCTTGATCGTGATGGATAAGCTTTTTGATGTGCTATTACAGTCGGTTTGCCAGTATTTTATTGAAGATTTTTGCATCTATGTTCATCATGGATATTGGCCTGAAGTTTTCTTTCTTGTCAAGTCTCTGCCTTTTGGTATCAGGATGATGTTGGTCTCATAAAATGATTTGGGGAAGATTCCCTCTTTTTGGATTGTTTGGAATAGTTTCAGAAGGAGTGGTACCAGCTCCTCTTTGTATGTCTGGTAGAATTCGGCTGTGAAGCCATCTGGACCTGGGCATTTTTTGGTTGGTAGGCTATTAATTGCTGCCTCAACTTCAGCTCTTGTTATTGGTCTATTCAGGGTTTCAACTTCTTCCTGGTTTAGGCTTGGGAGGATGCATGTGTCCAGAAATTTATCCATTTCTTCCAGTTTTACTGGTTTATATGCATAGAGTTGTTTGTAGTAATCTCTGATGGTAGTTTATATTTCTGTGAAATCGGTTGTGGTATCCCCTTTATCGTTTTTTATTGCATCAATTTGATTCTTCTCCTTTTTATTATTTTTTTTTCGAGACAGAGTCTCACTCTGTCACCAGGCACCAGGCTGGAGTGCAGTGGCGCGACCTCGGCTCACTGCAACCTCCGCCTCCCGGGTTCAAGCAATTCTCCTGCCTCAGCCTCCTGAGTAGCTGGGACTACAGGTGCACGCCACCACACCCAGCTAATTTTTTTGTATTTTTAGTAGAGATGGGGTTTCACCATGTTGGCCAGGATGGTCTCGATCTCTTGACCTCGTGATCTGCCCGCATTGGCCTCCCAAAGTGCTGGGATTACAGGCATGAGTCACCGCGCCTGGCCTTCTTTTTTATTAATCTGGCTAGCTAGGTCTATTTTGTTGATCTTTTCAAAAAACCAGCACCTGGATTTATTGATTTTTTTTGAAGGGTTTTTTGTATCTCTAACTCCTCCAGTTCTGCTCTGATGTTAGACAAGATTGTCTTATGCTAGGTTTTGAGTTTTTTTAATCTTGCTCCTCTAGCTCTTTCAATTTTGATGATAGGGTGTGGATTTTAGATCTTTCCTTGCTTCTCATGTGGGCATTTATTGCTATAAATTTCCCCTAGACACTGCTTTAAATATATCCCAGTGATTCTGGTATGTTGTGTCTTCGTTCTCATTAGTTTTGAAGAACTTCTTTATTACTGCCTTCATTTCATTGTTTATCCAGTCAACATTCAAGAGGCAGTTATTCAGTTTCCACGAAGTTGTGTGGTTCTGAGTGAGTTTCTTAATCCTGAGTTCTAATTTGATTACACTGTGGTCTGAGAAACTGTTTGTTATGATTTCCATTCTTTTGCATTTGCTGAAGAGTGATTTATTTCCAATTATGTGGTTTATTTTAGAGTAGGTGTGATGTGGTGCTGCAAATAAGGTATATTCTGTGGATTTGGGGTGGAGAGTTCTGTAGATGTCTATTAGGTTTCCTTGGTCCAGAGCTGAGTTCAAGTCCTGGATATCCTTGTTAATTTTCTGTCTTGTTATTCTAATATTGACAGTTGAGTGTTAAATTCTCCCACTATTACTGTGTGGGAGTCTAAGTCTCTTTGTAGGTCATTAAGAACTTGCTTTCTATATCTGGGTTCTCCTGTATTGGGTGCATATATATTTAAGATCATTATCTCTTCTTGTTGCATTGATCCTTTTACCATTATGTAATGCCCTTCTTTGTCTCTTTTGATCTTTGTTGGTTTAAAGTCTATTTTATCAGAGACTAGGATTGCAACTCCTGCTTTTTTTCGCTCTCCATTTGCTTGGTAAATCTTCTTCCATCCCTTTATTTTGAGCCTATGTGTGTCCTTGCATGTGAGATGAGTTTCCTGGATGCAGCACACTGATAGGTTTTGACTTTTTATCCAATTTGCCAGTCTGTGTCTTTTGATTGGGGCATTTAACCCATTTACATTTAAGGTTAATATGGTTATGTGTGAATTTGATCCTGCCAATTATGTGTGAATTTGATCCTGTTAGCTGGTCGTTTTGCCCTTTAGTTAATGCAGTTTCTTCATTGTGTCGATGCTTTTTACCATTTGGTACATTTTTGGAGTGGCTGGTACTGGTTGTTCCTTCCTATGTTTAGTGCTTCTTTCAGGAGCTCTTGCAAGGCAGGCCTGGTGATGACAAAATCTCGCAGCAATTGCTTGTTCATAAATTATTTTATTTCTCCTTCACTTATGAAGCTTAGTTTGGCTGGATATGAAATTCTAGGTTGAAAGTTCTTTTAAGGATGTTGAATATTGGCCCCCACTGTCTTCTGGTTTGTAGGGTTTCTGCCGAGACATTCGCTGTTAATCTGATGGGCTTCCTTTTGTGGGTAACCTGACCTTATTCTCTGGCTGCCCTTAGCATTTTTTTCCTCATTTCAACCCTGGTAAATCTGATGATTATGTGCCTTGGGGTTGCTCTTCTTGAGGAATATCTTTGTGGTGTTCTCTGTATTTCCTTGACTTGAATGCTGGCCTGCCTTGCTAGGTTGGGGAAGTTCTCCTGGATAATATCCTGAAGAGGGTTTTCCAGCTTGGATCATTCTCTCCGTCTCATTCAGGTACACCTATCAAACGTAAATTAGGTGTCTTCACATAATCCCATATTTCTTGAAGACTTTGTTCATTTATCTTTATTCTTTTTTTTCTCTAATCTTGCCTTCCCGTTTTATTTCATTGAGTTGATCTTCAATCTTTGAGATCCTTTCTTCTGCTTGGTCTATTCAGCTACTGAAACTTGCGTATGCTTCACGAAGTTCTCCTGTTGTGTTTTTCAGCTCCAACAAGTCATTTATATTCTTCTCTAAGCTGTTTATTCTTGTTAGCATTTCATCAAACCTTTTTTCAAGGTTCTTAGGGTCTTTGCATTGGGTTAGAACATGTTCTTTTAGCTCAGAGAAGTTTGTTATTACCCACCTTCTGAAGCCTGTTTTTGTCAATTCATCAAACTCATTCTCCATCCAGCTTTGTTCCTTTGCCGGTGAGGAGTTGTGATCCCTTGGAAGAGAAGAGGCATTCTGGTTTTGGGTGTTTTCATCCTTTTTGCACTGGTTTCTTCCCATCTTTGTGGATTTATCTACCTGTGGTCTTCATAGTTGGTGACTTTCAGATGGGGTCTCATAGTGGATGTCCTTTTTGTTGATGATGAAGTTATTTCTTTCTGTTTTTTAGTTTTCCTTCTAACAATTAGGCTCCTCTGCTGTAAAACTGCTGGAGGTCCACTCCAAACCCTGCCTGCCCAGGGATCACCTGCAGTGGCTGCAGAACAGTAAGGGTTGCTGCCAGTTTCTTCTTGTATTATCTTTGTCCCAGGATTCCTGCCAGATGTCAGCCTGGGCTCTCCTTTATGAGGTGTCTCTTTGGCTATACAGGGGTCGGGGAGCTGCTTGAGGAGACAGTCTGTCCCTTATAGGAGCTCAAGTGCTGAGCTGTGAGCTCCGTTGTTCTGGTCAGAGCTGCTGGGCAGGTACTTTTAAGTCTGCTGCAGTGGAACTCATAACTGCCTTTTTTCCCAGGTGCTCTGTCCTGGGAAGGTGGGGCTTTATTTATAAGTTCCTGATGTGCTGCTGCCTTTTTTCAGAGATGCCCTGTCCAGTGAGGAGGTAGCCTAGTTACAGTCTGCCAGCAGAGGTGTTGCTGAGCTGCCGTGGGCTCTGCCCAGCTGCAGTGTGAACTTCCTTGCGGTTTTGTTTATAGAGGTATAGTTAGAACTGCCTCAGTAATGGTGGACTGCCTCAGTAATGGCAGACTGCCTCGGTAATGGCAGACGCCCTTCCCCCCACAGAGCTGGACTCTCCCGGGTCCAGCTGCACTTGCTGTGAAACTCTCAATCCAGAGTGCTTCAGATTGCTGGTCTTTGTGGGGGTGGGACCAGCAGAGCCAGATCACCTGTCTCCCTGTTTCAGCCCCTTTGTTTTCAGTTGAACAGGCGACTCTGTCTCTCAGGCGTTCCAGTCGCCAGTTGAAATGGCGCCTGGATTTGTGTGAGTTTTTGTGCGGAGACCCACTGAAACAGCCACGCTGGAGACTCATGGCACTTTTCCGACCAGGAATCTCCTGGTCTGCAGGCAGTAAAAATTTGTTTGGAAATGTGGTGATCACTCACCCTCTGCATATTCGCTGGGAAATGCAATCCAGAGCTGTTCCTATTTGGCCACCTTGGATCCTCTCTCCTATTTATTTATTATACTTTAAGTTCTGACTACCTTTTGGCATTTGTGGGAGGAAATTACATGTCAATGTATTGCTGATTTTTCTTATTAAACAGTTCCATTGAGGTATCACAATATGACATAAAACTCATCTATTTTAAATGTACAACTCCATATTCTTTGAAAATCTATGGAGTTGTGCAACTATCACCACCCACTCAAGTTTAGAACATTTCCATCATCACAAAATTTTCCCTCATACCTGTCTGCAGTTATTCTGCTTCCACCTTTGTCCTGAGAAACTATTGATTAGCTTCCTGTCTCTATAACCCTTTTTAGTCATTTCATGTAAAAGTAATATGTATTTTTTGTTCATTTTGGCTATCTCAAGTACTGTAAAGGGTCTGTGATTTTTTACTCCATTTTTAAGATAACAAGTGATTGTGCCACAATTTTATTGATGTTGGCAGAAAGGAAGGATAGTATATCACTCATGACAACAGCATTATGCAGAGTGTAAGCATATTTTTATGTCAGTTCCCCAGACCCCAATTTCACAAACTGACATGAAAAGGGCTAGGTGAGACCTCTGCATACACTGGGTTGTAGTAACCAGGCAGAGACACTGAGTTTTAGCAATTTATAATAAGGAGTTAGCATGCCTGCCCTATGCTCAGGAGGGAGATACTACATCTGTATTCCAAAGCTCTTCACTGTATAGATATCCTTGAAAATATAGCCTGAAACAAAAAGTACCCAGGAGTTAACTCAAAAAATAGGAACACATGTGAAAGGCCCTTGAAAAATTGTCTAACAACAGCTTCTCTCACTTAGCAGAATGTTCTTAAGGATTGTTTATGTTGTATGGTCTCAGTTTATTTAACCGCCGAACAGCATTCAATTGTATGGTGGATATACCACAAGTTGCTTACACATTCACAATTTGTAAACATTTGGATTACTTTCAGTATATAGCTATTAGGAATACTACTGTTCTGACCATTCTTATATTTTTATGTGAGTATATATTTTAATTTGGGGGTAGATTTCTGGATATGGAATTTCTGGATTACAGATAAATTTATGTTTAATATGATAAGATGTCAGAGTTATACTCCATTCAGAGTTGCCTGGGATTGAGTACGCTGGGGTGTGTGATTCTTGGATTCACTACCAAGAAATATCTTTAAGTATGAAATCACATATTTCAATATCTGCTGATAAGCTGAATTCTGTCTGCAGAATTCTTTGATATTTCACTTATTTGGTTGTGACTAAGATGAGAAATAGTAAAAGTACTTATTGGGCCTCCTCAGAAACATCAACAAACACGGGGCATTACTTTTACCTCATTATTTTTATACAACCTTTTATATTTACTAAAGTTAAATTATTCCTATATTTTTCCTATATAGCACTAAACGCACATTTCTAATTCAACTATTAATACAACACTCCATGACAAAGCTATAAAACTTATCTTAATATATACAAACACATGAGGTAATTTTTAGTTTTCCATTTTATAATTAAAGAATCTCTCCCAGAACATCCTTTTACTAGTCTGCACTATTCCCTTTCTAAGGCCTATAAGACATTTTTGTTCTTTGTACTTAACAGAAACTGTTCCCATTAAATTGTTTCAAAGCCCAGGAAATAAGCCAATTCTTGGTATTTCAATTAATGCAATAATCATCAGTCCCCCGTTTATTCCTATTTGCTTAGGAACTCTCCTGTGTAGCTAGGTCATTTATGGTATTTGTTTGTGCTGATGACATTTTTTAAAAATAAAAAAAATAGATATATTATATCATTTTGCTGCCTCTGCAAGTTGTCTTTTATCTAATGGAAGATCTATTATTTTCTTTCCTTCCTAAAAAGGTAGACAGATAAAAAAATAAATAGCCCAAGTTCTAATTCAGTCTTTAATATCTTTTTACTCCTGAAGTTCTTACAATGAATATAATTTATCCTAATACCTACATAGACATTTCACAAAGATGAAAGCGTTCTGTATTTAAAAAGATTTTTTGTTATTATCTTCCCACATAGGAAGAGTTTGGTCTTCTTTCCAGAAATGCTGTATCTACAAGCTTTGTGAATAGGAATGTTACTTGGGGGAAAGGAAGATATTTGTACTTGGACATTTCTTACTAATTTATGGCTGAGCATCCACTGAAATACTTCAACCGCTTCACCTTTATCCCTTTTGAGAAAAGATGGAGCATAAATTTTAAAAACTGCTTTCTACACATAAATTATTATCCAAAACTCCAGAAGTATTAACATGTATTTATAAGCAATGAAATGCAAGTTACTCACTGTAAGAAACCAGTCCTGTCTCTAGATTCCTAATAATGAATTTATTAAGATATTTCTCATGAATAAGATACTTAAGTATTGGTTCTGAAATGAATATAATTATTTATCAGGCTAAAATAAAACAATAAAATGAACTTTTAAGGTTTTGCTTAGTTTTAAGATACATGAAATCATTCAATAAAGACTTTGTAGCAAGATATATATTTTCCTGATTTTTTCAAAGATTTAGGTGACATTAAGTTGATCTTATAGTGTCAACTGCAAAAAGGAAAGTATGCCAAATACTTACTTTTAGTAGTAATATTTTGATTGTCCTTTGAATTACATGCTTACTTACATATTTATTCGTGTACTCAGTAAATATTTATTCAGTGCCCACTTCTATTTTATTTCCCTGTGGTCATGTTATCCCTCTTCTCATTTTGTTTTTGATCCTTTAAAATACACAGTTCTAACTGACCTTAAGTTCTAACTGACCTCTAAATGAGTCTGTTTCTCAATTAGATCCTTGTCTTCTATAAGAATAACTGCTGCATCTTTTATTTATTTTGAATTATTACTACCACTGCTTATATGGCATATTGTGGGTTGCTTCTTATTATCCTACCCCTCTTCTTCCTTATGAAAACAAATTGCTTAATTTTAGCTGAACTAAAAGAATGTATTTTTCAGTCTCACTGAAAGTTAGATGTAATGATGTGATTATATGACAGACAAAGATTTATAGGAAAATATAATTTTGTACCATTAAGAAATGAGGAAAAGCAGCAAATAATTTCTTCTTTTGTTAGTGACAGCATAATTCATATAATATTAACATGCTGTCAATAACCAGCACAAATTTTAGGTATCTAGTCAGTTCTCAATATTCCCAGTATTAATATTGATAAAGTTGCTGTGAATACAGAATTAACAGATACTGAATTGTTGTTTCTATGGTAATATATAAATAAATAAATTTATATCTGTGTGTATATATGGGTACAAATAAACATACATATCTCACATAGATTAAATCTTAAAAACAACTCATCCTGGTAGATTCCATTGTCTTTATTTTACAAAAGAATAAATGAGATTTAGAAATGTTTAGGTGACTAACCTGTCACAGCCCCACTAATAGGTGCCGGAATTGAGATTCAAGTCCTATTCAAATGGCCCCAGAATTAAAGGTTCTTCCACTACCGTGCATCAGCCTCTACCAGCTCCACCCTCTGGGAAAGCTGAAACCAGAAGCCAAAGCATGCCTTTGGTAGACTTCAGCTGGAAACATGCACATCAGGAAACTCAAATTTATCACTGTTCTGTGTGTTTCTGCTAACTACCCAGAAATTGCCAATTATTAATTTTGGGATTACAAACAAATTTTAATGCGTAGGATAATTTGCAAATACAGAATCTGTAAAAAATGAGGTTTGACTTACATACTGTTGAAGGCACTGATTAGAAACCAAGAACAGGCAGAAAATGAAAGAGATTGCCACTGAAAAAGGGAACTACATTGGAGAGTGTACACATTCGTCTGTAAAAAGTAGCAGTCTTATTCATCCAAAAAGTTGGAAGTGAGAATTTAAGGCTACCAGAGCAATTGGAAAATAAATGGGAACCTTCAGAAAATGAGAAGTCATAGTGGGAAAGCCAACATATCTGCATAGAAATTTCCTTTATATCTTTTGGTAAAATTCTCAACTGAGTAAGGCAACAGTATGATTAAGCCCAACAGTAATAAATAGGAATGCCAAAGGGTCTAAACAGAGATTTTGGAAACTCTGGAGTAAAATCAAGTTGAGGAAAATATTTTTCCAGCTAAATCATAAAACCAGTATTATTAGGTGAAGATCTGCAGGAAAAAGGAAAATAATATCAGATGAAATTTCGTATCTAGAGGAAGAATGATAAAATGCTAAATATATGATGAAATGTAATTTACTGTTTTGCTTTTTTTAGATACTGTGAAGAAAATCAGTTGATTAAAATAAGTTATAATGATGTGTTCTCAGACATATATGTTTAAATGAAGTGCATGAAGACAATATCAAAAGTAATATCATGGGGAGATAAAATAGAATTATGAGGCTAATAGAAAACAAATACCAAGACAGTAGAGTTAAACCAGGCATATCATTAATTGCATTAAAATTAATGGACTAAAAAGTAAAAAAGACATGTATTGACAGACTGGATTAAAAAGGCAAGAAATAACTATGTCAATATGTTATTTTCCAAAAACTCACAAAACTTTGAGTACAAAGACAGGTAAAATAATAGACTATTATAAAAAAATATAAAGTAAACTATTTAGAAAATATATTTCATGCAAATGGGAAAAAAAATCTGGCTTGGCTAGGTTTATCAATAAACATTAAGAATAAAATCACAAAAGATAAAGAAGAACATTTCAAAATAAAATCAAGCAATAGATTATTAATAATATCTAATAATCCTTAATGTATACACAGCTAATAACATAGTGAAAATTAATACGATGAAAGGAAAAGATGAACAAATTCACAATCATAGTTGAAAATTTTAATAATTCATTCTTAGGAGTTGATGAATAAAGACATAATTAGGTAAGAAAATAGAATATTTTAATAATACTATTAACTAACTTGTTCTCAATATTTATAGAACACTATACTGACATTTTCTGGATATATAATGGTTTTCAAATGGAACCATTTACAAAGTAAGCCCTAGTCTGAGGAAATCACAATAAATTTCAAAGGATTTAAAAATACAGTCTTAACCTCTGACTACTTGGAGTTAAGTTACAAAGCAAAATGAAAAAATACCCAAAACAAACAAACACTTGACATTAAACAGAACTTCCAAAGACCACACAGGTTAAAAAAAAATAAGAAGGAAATATGTGGAAATACTTCAAAGTGGAGGCATCATACTACCAGACTTCAAACTCTACTACAAGGCTACAATAACCAAAACAGCATGATACACGTACCAAAACAGATATATAGACCAATGGAACAGAACAGAGGCCTCAGAAACAACACCACACATCTAAAACATTCTGATCTTTGACAAACTTGACAAAAACGTGGAGAAAGGATTCCCTATTCAATAAATGGTTTTGGGAAAACTGGCTAGCCATATGCAGAAAGCTGAAACTGGATCCCTTTCTTACACCTAATAACAAAAATTGACTCAAGATGAATTAAAGACTTAAACATAAGACCTAAACCCATTAAAACCCTAGAGGAAAACCTAGGCAATACCATCCAGGACATAAGCATGGGCAAAGACTTCATGACTGTAACACCAAAAGCAATGGCAACAAAAGCCAAAGTAGACAAACAGGGTCTAATAAAACTAAAGAGCTTCTGCACAGCAAACAATACTATCACCTGAGAGAACAGCCAACCTACAGAATGGGACACAATTTCTGCAACCTATCCATCTGACAAAGGGCTAATATCCAGCATCTACAAAGAACTTAAACAAATTTATAAGAAAAAAATAACAACCCCATCAAAAAATGGGCAAAGGATATGAACAGACACTTCTCAAAAGAAGACATTTATGCAGCCAACAAACATGAAAAAATGCTCATCATCACTGGTCATTAGAGAAATACAAATCAAAACCACAGTGAGATACCTTTCATGCCAGTTAGAATGGAGATCATTAAAACATCAGGAAACAACAGATGCTGGAGAGGATATGTAGAAATAGGAATGCTTTTACACTGTTTGTGGGAGTGTAAATTAGTTCAGCCATTGTGGAAGACAGTGTGGTGATCCCTCAAGGATCTAGAACTAGAAATTTGACCCAGCAATCCCACTACTGGGTATATATGCAAAGGACTGTAAATCATTCTACTATAAAGACACATGCACATGTATGTTTATTACAGCAGTGTTTGCAATAACAAAAACTTGGAACGAACCCAAATGCCCATCAATGATAAGCTGGATAAAGAAAATGTGGCACATATACACCATAGAATACTATACAGCCATAATAAAGGATGAATTCATGTCCTTTTCAGGGACATGGGTGAAGCTGGAAGCCATTATTTTCAGCAAAGTAACATAAGAACAGAAAACCATGTTCTCACACATAGTGGGAGTTGAACAATGAGAACACATGGACACAGGGAGAGGAACATCACACACCGGGGCCTGTCAGAGAGCGGAGGGCTGGGGGATGGATAGTATTAGGAGAAATACCTAATTTAGATGACAGGTTGATGGGTGCAGCAAACCACCATGGCACGTGTATACCTAAGTAACAAACCTGCACATTCTGCACATGTACTCCAGAACTTTAAGTATTAAAAAATATATATTATCTTACAGTTCTGGAGGTTAGAAGTGTGAATGGGTCTCATTGACTAAAATCAATTTGTTGGTAGAACTGTAGCTCAAGGGGACAATCAGTTTCCTTGATAATCCTAGCTTCTAGAAACTGCCTACATTCCTTGGCTTGTGGCTTGCTTCCATCTTCTAAGCCAGCAATGGCTGGTCCAGACTGCTTTATGTGATATCATTCTGTCACTGACTACTCAGATTTCCCTTCCACTTTTAAGGACTGTGTGATTACACTAAACCCACCCAAAGTATACAGGATAATCTGGCGATCTTAATGTCAGCTGAATATCAATCTTAAATTAATCTTTAGTTTCTACTAAAAGGTTATTTATCTAGAAAGTTTTTTTGTCTATATTCTGTCATTCATTACATTTATCACATGGTATAATTATTTATTTATTTGTCCAGTTATTAGGTGCTGATTTTGGTGTAAACCACTTAGCTCTGAGCTTCAGGTTTCTCGTCTCTAAAATGGGAAAATAGTAACTTTTCTGGTTTTCTCACAGGATTCCATGAGGTTTAACTTTGGAAACCTCTAAACCCCACAGAAATACAGGGAATCTTTTGCAATTTGGCTACATTTCCTAAGTCAAAGAGAATAACGCCTGAGAGCATTATATGGAGTCAAACTGTGGACAGAGAATTAATGTCTAAACATCCTCCTTTTTAATTTGTGATTTATCCAGAAGTTTGCTTGGACAAAAGTTATACCCCATCCCAGGCTTTCTGCCAGTAGTTACCTTGTCACTCCATAACACAGCAGGTAGCCAAGGTGTCTTCTAAGAGGAAACTGTGGCTTGGGGAAGTTGCAATCAGTTCAATATCCTCAGCATTTAATAAGCAACATCCAGAATCTTCTTATTTCAAGTGTTGTGACTCTAAGTCTTGAATTAGTCACATGCCTTGAGAGAAAATTGTGTAATTAAAGTAATTCCATTGAAACTGCCCTTTATTTATATATTGCTGCTAGAAACTATAGGGAGACATAATATTTTTATTATTGACTTTTCATAGTAGAATTGCAAATACAAGCAAGACATTCATTTTTAAAATATCTTTTTGACTCTCAACCAGATATTTCTCTGAATTTGATTATAGTCCATTGGTAGAGAAAACTGTACAAAAGTCAGAAATGGTTAGCATAATTAGAAGAGGTAATAGCAATTTAGGAAAATTTTATCTCTGTGAATTTCAATTGTGTAATTCTTATCTCAGCTATATGCTGTAGATTTGCCTTTCATCTTACTTTGCACTGCCTATAAGTTCATTGCCTAGAGGAATAAAAATAAAGAAATGTAATGCCTTTGCTTAAGGTCTCTGAAGCATTTTTTTGGTGAAACAAACAAAAACTATTTTTTTCATTTTATGTTTAATAAAAACCACAGGTGATGGCTTTTGTTTTATTTACATTATAATTTTATTTATGAGACAATTGAGGTTTGAACATCAATTGCTATATAAATACTGTGCATGCTATTGTCAAGAAAACAATTATTTAACCCATTGAAAGAAAACATATTCAAAAAATTATCTCAGCTAGATAAGTTTTGTTACTCTTAAGTGTATGCATGATATGGAGTGGAGAGGGAAGGCATATGGCTATAATACATGTCCAATTTAATATGTATGCAATTGAATTAGATTTTCCTAGAGTGGATCTTTATTTGTTTCATAGATAATCCAAGGGATCATGGTCATTCTTTATCAGGAACTAATCTTAACTTTAAAAATACTATTTCACAGTCAATTATATAATCCTAAAATTATATACTGAAAATTACTTAAAATCTGTCTTCAAATTTTTTTGCAACTAGTCAAAGGCCAATATGAGGGATTTTTTGTTGTTTTTTTTTTTGTTGTTTTTTTGCAGGAGACAAGGGTTACACTAAAATAAGTTTGATACTTGAAATTACCATCTAGTAGTATCTTAACCAATCACTTCTCATCAAGAGACATAATAGAGAGGTTAATCCAAAGGGAGGATAAAATGCTTATCAAATATTTAATAAATAATTACTGAGCAAACACTTCATTTCAGGCACTACATGAGGTGCTTGAATGAAACTCAGTATAATTATGAACATAATGTCCCAACCAAGGGACTCTGCTACAGAGAAATGTCTGGCAAAGGTATTAAATTAGAAGCTTTGGAGCACAACAAGGACAGAACTATGGAATTAATCATCTGATTTCCACTTGGTAAATTTTGTCATCAGGCTTAGAAGAGTATACATATAGAGGTACCCAAAATACAAATAAAACTTCAAGACTGTCTACAGCTGCTGAAATTCATTCACTGTTCCAAGAAAAAATGCATCTGCTCTATTCCTTTTCATACAAATATAATTATATAAGGTTTGGTGCAGATTCGTAATTTGCCCCTTTATTGCATACTATTTTGAAAGTTTTCTCTTGATCTGGGTCTGGATGACAGAAAAATATCCCAATTTTGACTAAATTACCTGTTTGAATCACAGATTCAACTGAAACTAGCCAATTACCTCCCTTTTATAGACCACATCAGTATTCTGTCCAATAAGTTTGATATTAAGTAATCAATTTGGCAAAGTCAATATTTTCAAACTTTAGTGCCAGGTAAGTTTGTGCTATTTGTGTTCATTTTTTCAAGATAGCTCTAAAACACATATGCTTTGTTTAAAGAGAGTGCTTAAATAAGAAAAGCAACCATTAATGCTTGTATATTATGCCTGTTTCTTTAGTTACATATTTTCATCCTCCCAATATTTGAAAATATTATTTAAACTTAATTTTTGCTATGAAAAATTTCATAAAATGAATAAAATATTTGCTTCATCTAGTTTCAACAATTGTTAATTCACAGACAACATTATAAGATTGATACAGCCACCAAATCGCTCTCCATGGATTGCTTTGAAACAAATACAAATCTTATTTCATTCATAGATATTTTCAGTATGTATCTTTAAAGACAGTAATGCTTTTGTAATCATAAACACAATGCTATTACCATGCCTAAAGTAAAGTTTATAATAATTGCTTAGCTTTAACAATACCAGTCCCTATTCAAATTTCTCTGAATACCTCATTTATTTCAGTTTGTTTTTATCAGGATCCAAATATTGTCCATAAATTTCAATTCATTGTTTTTTGCCTTATACATAATCTATATTTCCTCACTTCTTTATTTTTACTTGCAATTTACCTGTTGATGGGTCAAGTAATTTGTCCCATAAAGCTTTCCATAGTCTAGATCTGTCTAAGTACATCTACCACTGTAGTATTCCTCTGACAATGCATTTTCTGTATATTTGTTTTTATATACAAAAACAGTCAACATTTTAAAGGAATATATCGTAGGTGTTACTATATAGTTTCCAGAGGATAAACACTGTGAAATAATAAACAATAGATATATTTCTCTCTAACATTAGTCCCTAGCATAGAGTTCCTGACTTCCTGGATTGATAAAAATCATCTTTGTTCTAATGAGGGGTCTCTTGGTGGACTGTCAGGTGAGGGCTGGTCGCCAGAAACACCACTATGTCATGAAGACTCGATATTCGTAATATTCCAATTATATTATTTATTTTTAAATATCACCCAAAATATTTTATAAAGATACGTCACTCATTAGTCATATGCTTATACTAAGATACAGTTTCTACATGAAAAGCAAGATATATGTTTGTTTTTTAACTTTTTTTCAGTTTTAAAAGTAGTAAATTTGCTTCGTAACATTATCCAAAAATATTTTATGTATCATCATGAACTCTTGCATTTAATCATATTTATTGACTTCCAAACCCTTGTAATGGATGCATTGTAGAAGATGAATCGATTTGATAGAGGAATAATGTGGCTATTAATATAATCTGCAAGACTTTTAAGTGACTCTAGGAGAATGTGATTGCTATGAACTTAATTGTGTCCCCTTAAAATTCATATGTTGAAGCCCTAATCTCCATTGTGACTACATTGAGCAATAGAGCTTTTACGAGGTAATTAAGGTTAAATGAAGTTATAAGGATTGTGTCCTAATCTGATAGGACTGGTGGCCTTACAAGTAAAGGAATAGAGTGGCCTCACCCCACTCTATATGTGTGCACTGAGAAAAGGCCATGGGAAAACACATCAGGAAGGCATCTGTGCAAGCCAGGAAGAGAGCCCTCAAAAAATACCAAATTTGTTGGCACCTTGATCTTGGATTTCAGCTTTCAGAACTGTGATAAACTTCTGATCCCTAGCAAAGAGCTCCTAAATGGCAGCCATGATCAACAAATACAGTGATAAAATAGACAAGATTAAATCATAACAACTCTTCATTCTATGAGACATAATGTGTTAATTAGGAAGAAAAGTCACTTCTATATATGAAGTCCCTCCAACTGACTTCTTCACACTCAGAGAGGGCTTCAAATATCTCAGGGTGTTTCACAGTTTCAGGTGCTCTACCATGATAAATCAGTTCTTACATTGTCTCTTGGTTTCTATATTATTGAGGTTCATTAATTTATTTAAAAATATTCATTGAACACCTCTTATTTTCTAGAGACTGGGCCACTTGTTAAACAAGAAAAAATATAGCCTATCCCTTATAGAGAAAAATCTGATCGTTGTTCCTAACTCAATTAAGTGTATGTAATTCTAGTACCTCTAGCTTTTCAGATATTTTGTTGCTCAAATTGGAGAATGGGCATAGAAAAGGCGTAGAATGTTACAGTATTTTCTTCTACATGTAGCATTAATAGAGGAAACTCTGGACTACAGCTGCTGCATCCTAAATTTCTCTTCTCTCAGTAGGTAAAGTCCATGAAACCTCCTTTATTTCCTCATTTGAAACTGGGCATTGAGACAGGAGTATGCCTAAGAACAAAAATACTAAACTACTTATGATTCTTATTACTAGAAAATTGGTATTTGAATGATAGTGTTCAAATAGACAGAGGAAATTCACTTTTGACTGAATAATATGTTCAGTAAATCACTTTTGACTGAATAATATGTTCATACGACTAAAAAATACTAAATTCTCAGTTAGCACACATTTAGATGAGAGATCAGTGTGCATCTGTAAATTACTCATCCTTTGTTCTTTCTCTATAAAGACTAAAATCAATTATTAGCTTTGAAAAAAAATGGAACTTTCAGGAGATTTGAACCTTGGAGAATAGTGATAGATGGTTAGGCATTTTAAAATATAAACATTTGTTTTTATATTCTAATGAATATCTAGAAGTGATATATTTTCAGCTCTTATTAATAGAAAAAAAGATCATCAGTTCAATTTATATGTCATTTTCTGTTTCCAGTGTGTTTCTATCCAACACATGAAAGCAAAATGCTTTAGTGATAGGAAATGCATCTATTTTCTAATCAGAGAAGTGTGGGAGAGATGAAAGTATTGGCTAGTGCTATCTCTGAATGGCTGTTATCATGCTGTGATGTGACTACTTAAGGGGAGAAAACATAATAAAAAGGAGATAAGCTATTGAGTTACAAGTGGATGTAGGAGAGATGTCACTCAGAATGTTTCTCAACATGCTGCAAGCATCCGAACAGCAGAATAAATGTCTCTCAACACTCTACAAGCATCAAAACAGGAGAATAAATACACAGTAAGGAGCCCCATTATCCCATATGATACGACATTTCCCCTTTTCCATTTTACTTTAAAAATGGTTCCAATTTTGATAATAAAGTATATCAATACAAACTACATACAATAATATAAAAAGTAATTAGGTATAATTAATTCTAAATTAGTAGATCTAATTTTTTCACCTAAAATATCATTCCCAGGGAAGAAATTAAGAAAGTGTTTAGCTTAGTTTTGCCCTCTGACCATTAAGCATTAAATTCCATCCTTATAGTAAGTCAAATATTACCTTCCTGTAGCTGTATATCTTGACATTATACTTGGCAAAGAGGCTAAATCCAATTCTGTTCTTCAATCTATCATGGAATAGATTAGATATAGGCAACCCAGTAGGTCAATAATATTTGATAATGCATATAAATACTTCTCTTGTTAGACAAGGGAGAGGACCCTTTGGGAAACATCCTGCATTTAGATTTCAATGATGCCTAGTATTATGGTTCTGTTATTACTAGTGATAGACCCCTGTGTAATTTCATTAATCTTTGTAAACCTGAGATTCACCAGGGGTGAAAAACATGAAAAAAAATATCAAGAGAAAGAAAGAAAGAAGGAAGGAGAGAGAGAAAAGAAGGAGGAGGAGGAACAGGAAGAAGAAGAAGGAGGAGGAGAAGGAGAAAGAGGAGGAGGAGGAAAAAAGAGAGAGGAAGGGAGGGAGGGAGGGAGGAAGAAAACAAAGAAAGACTAACTTTTACCTTATACAGAGTTGATTTTTGAAAATAAAAAAATGATTGTTGCATGGAGCAGCTTATTAAATTTGTAGCATTTCGAGATGAATCTGCTTCTATCCATTTTTATATCATGGACAAGTACATTTAAGTCTACGGAAAATTTTAAAACCATGTCTAATTATGTGATGACCAAGAACATGAGTTGGGCAGAAGAGAACTAGTTATTTGAAATTAGAAAAAAAAAACATCATTCATTATTTCTCCCAATAACGTCCTCCAAATTCAGAATTAAGAAGCTCAGTGCACTGACTGCTGAGACCCAAGTAGCCTCAGCTCAGTTGATAGAACTGTCACTAACTCTGGAAGTGTCCTTTGCATCAATAAGAATAATAATAAGTTACTCTTAGAGTCAACATAAATTAATTGGGTAATGTGGCACATATACACCATGGAATACTATGCAGCCATAAAACTTGATGAGTTCGTGTCCTTTGTAGGGACATGGATGAACCTGGAAACCATCATTCTCAGTAAACTGACACAAGAATAGGAAATCAAACACTGCATGTTCTCACTCATAAGTGGCTGTTGAACAATGAGAACACATGGACACAGGGATGGGAGCATCACACACTGGGGTCTGTTGTGGGGGACTAGGAGAGGGACAGCAGGGGTAGGGAGGTTGGAGAGGGATAACATGGGGAGATATGCCAGATACAGGTGACGGGGGGATGGAGGCAGCAAACCACATTGCCATGTATGTACCTATGCAACAATCCTGCCTGATCTGCACATGTACCCCAGAACCTAAAGTACAAAAAAATATATATTTTTTTAAAAGTCAAAAAACAACAGATTATGAGGCTGCAGAGAAAAATGAATGCTTATACACTGTTGGTAAAACTATAAATTAGTTCAGCCACTATGAAAAGCAGTTTAAAGACTTCTCAAAGAAGTTACAACAGAACTACTGTTTGAACCCACAATCCCATTACTGGCTATCTATTCAAAAGAAAACAAGTTGTTCTACCAAAAAGATTCACATATTCATCACAGCACTATTCACTATAGCAAAGACATGGAACCAACCTAGGCTTCCATCAATGGTGGACTAGATAGAGAAAATGTGGTACATATACACCACGGAATGCTAGGCAGTAATTAAAAAAGGAATGAAATCATGTATTTTGCAGTAACACGGATGTAGCTGGAGGCCATTATCCTAATTGAATTAATGCCAGAACAGAAAACCAAATACCACATGCTCTCACACATACATGAGAGCTAAACATTGGGAACTCATGGACATAAAGATGGCAACAATAGACACTGGAGACTACCAAAAGGAGGAGGGAGCGAGGGGTCAAGGGTTAAAAATGTAACTGCTTTGTATTATTATCTGGGTGACAGGAATCATAACCCAAACATCAGCATTATGCAATATACCCAAGTAACAAACCTGCACATGTACCCCCGAATCTAAAATAAAAGTTAAAAAAGAATAAAAATGTATACGTAACACAGTAATGTCAGTGAAGATGGTAGAGTAGCAGGTGCCAGGAATCTGTCTCTTTTCCTGAACAACAACTACACTAGCAGAAATGGTCTGACATGACTGTTTTGGAACTCTCGAGTTTATTTAAACACTTGCAGCCTCCAAGGGAAAGCATTGCTTATAAATTGCTGTTAATTTCAGCCCATTAGTTTAAGGGCAACTACCCACTCTCCACCCCAATTCCCTTAGAATGCAGGTGTGGAGATGCCAATCTCATCTCTACCATGGATTGATGGAGTCAGGGCGAGCAATACAGATGTTCTCTTCCAACTATCAGGGTCCCATGTTCTGCTTGTGAATTGATGCTTCTAATGGCTAAGGTGCAAGCAAGCTGACTGACAACCATGTAATGAAAAATGGTTGAAATAACAAAATTTTAGAGCTAAAACTAAATATTAATATGACACCAAAAGCAGAGACAGTAGATACACATCTTAAGATCCAACAGTTCACTTTGAGATGTCATTTAGCAACAACAGTGTCATTCATTTGAAGTTGAGTTCTGATCAAACTAATTTTGTTGGGACTGTTGACTTAGTTTTTGGTTATAAGGTTTTTCTTTCACCTCCAAATTAAGAAGGGGTTTAATGTAGAAATTACATCAGGAATTGACTCTCTAAAATTATTTGTTTCTAAATGTTTTAAAATGTTCTTGAGGAACAGTTGTTTTTAAAATCTTAGATATCTGCTTCTATATAACAGAAATATATACTTCCCCAACATGAAGCAGCAATGTGGTCTGAGGTATATACACTTGGGTTTGTTCTCTCACACCAGGAAAATTTAGGAAACGAACACACATGAGGAGTTTAGCAGTGAAAGTTTAATAGGAAGAAAAGAGGATAAAGAGAAACAGTTCTTTCTATAGAGAGAGGTCTCTGAGCAGAAAAGACTGTAAATGCACTGAATTTTAAGTCTAGCTTGTGAAGGTGGTGTCTGATTTACATAGGGCTCACAGATTGGTTCAATCAGGTGTGACATTTACATAGCATGCTGGGAAATGCTGGTCACCTCACCCTAATCTGATTATGTAAATGGGCTTTCCAGTTGATCAGCATCATCTTATCTGCTCCTTACGGTACACGTGGCTGACAAAAAAAAAAGGGAAGATGGGTCTACCATCTTGAACACGATTGGCAAAACTGCTAATATTTATGTCTGCAGCTTGATTTTACAGGCTGACCTTTGTTAGAAAAAATAATAATAATTTGGGGCTACTTTTTTTTTTAGTAGAGATGGAGTTTCACCATGTTGGCCAGGCTAGTCTTGGGGCTACTTTTTATTAAAAGGAAAACCATACCAAGGGCTTCTGTAACTTCAGGATCTTCCTAAGCAATTTCTTCTTAACTCCTGCATCAACAGAACATTTCTTGCCACTATATGTAGGTTACAATAAAAACCCTGGTAAAGCCAAATTAGATGGCTTATTATTACATTAGTGTTTTTCAAACTTTGATGGACACCTTGAAAAATCTGTAGAGATTATTAATAAAAATGGTATCGATATTCTCAGCCCAGAAAATCTGATTTAGCAGAATTGGGCAGCATTTGGGTATCTTTATTTCATCTGTTTTCATACTGGTTCTTAAATAATCTAATGTTTGAAAAACATTTAATTAAAGACAATGTTATATTTGGTGTATACTTGTGTAGTTGGTGGAGCTTTTAAAAACAACATAGATGTTTATATACATTCATAACAACTGAATCAGAATCTCTGAAAATAAAGTCCAGAAATCCACATTTAATGTGTGCCCTCAAACTATCATTTCTTAAGAACTAAAAAGTGTTTACAAAATTAATATTTTTTTAAATTTGTTGTTTGGACTTCAGGGATGCACAACCAAGAATCCTGTATTATATCATGATATTTTACAAATAAAATAGGAGAATTTTCTGTACTGACACTTTGTAAACAATATATGACACATAACTCTAACTTTAAATGCTTAATGGTGTATCTACCAGATTGTTTTCAGTCCTGCAATCACCTCACATCTTTCAGCTGCTCAATCAGTCAGCGCAGCTTGAGGATCAAAGGAAAATTCTGCACAAGATCAACCTTGTGTGGAAGGGTATTCCTCCTGCTAAAATACATCTTTCAAATGTATTGATTTCCTAAAAGGATCAAGTGAAAACTGCATCAATTTTACCAACTACAACAAGACAACTTAAGAAGTACAAGAATACGTCTAGCTTGTATTTTACAAAACCATATTTTCTTTGTATCATATCAATTTACAGATCTGTACATATATGAAAAATTTAGCTTCTCTTCCTATTCTGTTTCATCAGTGAGAAAAAATTTTCTTTCACTTAAGACTGAATATTTTAAAAGTCTAACAAACTGTGACTTTAGCTTCAAGTTTTTTTGATCAACTCCTAGGTAAGAGAGGTAATCAAATTTTGTTTCATTTTTAAGTTTATTGAGAAGAGTTCCAATTAACTGAAGACATAAGGAGGAGAGGTCAAAAAACATGTAAGTATCTGGTCACAATTTCTGAGCAGAGTAAAATAACTGGAAATTGACTACAGTTATTATAAAAGGGATTTTATTGATATTTTAAAATCATATTTTAATGAACAAAAAAATTATAGGACATCACATTGCCATTTATTTATCATGCAACAGACACTTTCTAATCTTTAACTCCCTGGTGTTTATTCAATTATTTAGTATGGATAGGATCCTTTCTGCATTATTAATCATAAAATTAAATACTCAATATGTTATAAAAATTCACAGCACTAGCTACTTAGCCTTTTAAGTTAAATATCTGCCTTAAAATTTTTAAGATTAAAATAGAAATTCTAGAACATACTTTTTAATACAGGTGATAACCACCACAACTGATAACCATCTCAACAAAACATGTAACAGCCTTTGACAATAATCACAATATATGCATATGTTCATTGACATCACCCTTACATCACACTTTCTTTGTGAAAAGAAAAGAATACACATAAAAAAACTATATGAGCTACTGGTAAATTAGAACATTCTTAAAGAAACACAATATCAACAATATGCCAGAATAAGTTGGTATAAAAAGATAATCTTCATGTTAAAACAAATGAAAACACTAATAAAAAATATGAGTTAGTAACATTAATCAGTCTGCTCAAAAGAAATAAATTCAAGAGTCATTTGCATGTAGCAGAACGAAAAAGAAAACTGTATAACAGTAAACAGCAGTCAAGATCAAGGCACTTCCTAGGGCAGCAGATCATAGACAAAGAGCTGAGGGATGAGTCTGAAGGCCAAGATTGGATAGATGTGGCCTCAGGCCTGAAGCAGATATAGAAATCAAGGGGAGACCCTGTGTAACTCACAAAGCTTCTAAGGACTGCAAAGTATACAAATTATAGGGCACAAGTGGTAAGGAATCAATGGGTAATGTGCAAAGAAAGAAATGTGGAAGACTGAAGACATAAAATTATAAAGCATACATAAAACCAACCTAACATTAAAGATAGTAAACTAATAAAAGTGAATTAGAAATAACATCTTCAAGAATCTAAAAAAATGAAAACTATTTTATAGTAATTATAAAATAATAAATTATTTTGAGAACCTAGAAATAATAATATAAGAACCTAGAAAAGGAAAACTGTTATACAGTGATTATAAAATAATGGTGCAACCATTACCATAAATAAGTTTTAGAACATTTTATCTCCTTAAGATCCCACATGCCCATTTACACTTAATCCATGTTCAATACTTAGACCTAGACAATAAGTAAACTACTTTCCATCTTTATGAATTTGATGTTTCTGGACACTTCATATAAATAAAATTATACAATGTGTGGTCTCTTACATTTGTCTTCTTTCACGAGCCATTATTTTTTTGAGATTCATCCATTATTGACTGGTCCCTACAGTAGGGCAGGCTGGTGCTTGGGTTTCCCACTTTGGGAAGTTTGCCTCTGCTGCTCAGTCAGGGAGGGATAGCAGTGGGAAGGATGCAGTGGCACCAAGTGGGTCTGGAGCTCTGAGCAGTGTAAATGGAACAGCTGCCCATTGGAGGTTGGGGAAATGGGGGAGCAAGACCTAAGCCCATTTCCACTTCTGCCACTGAGCACCCAGGGTTGAGATCATCATGGCAGATCAGAGGCAGGACTGGATTGCAGCTCCAACTTGGACAGACCGGGTAGCATAAGGAAGACTACATTGTGAATTTTAGCTCCAGATCCTCTGCAAGAACAAACCAGCAATCCCAAGGACCCAAAGACTCTCTGAAGGAAGCAGACTGCTCCCACAGGACCTAGGAGACACCCCAAATACTGTGAATGTCCCAACTGTAGAAGTGGGAAAGGGAGAGCCTCCTCTCCCAAACATACACCTCCCACTGGAGAAACTGCAGGTCTGTTTGTGGGAGAAGTTTATGATCTTACTTGAAGCCTAATCAATTTAGAGAGCCAAGCAAAGTACATGGGTAGAGGAAGCAGCAGAAAGGCCTTGGGAGCTTGCTGGGTTCCCAGGCGGGCCATTCCTTTCTGGTACCACAGGGACCCAAGGAGGGAGGCCAGAGGAGTGGGAGGAAAAAAACACCACATGGAGAAGGCAATCTCAAGCTGAACTTTGTAATAATTTGAATAGGGTAAGAAGCTTCCTGGCCAGAACTCAGAGAAGGGTGCAAATTCGGTGTGCAGACTTCACAGGCAGGGGCAAGAACCAAGCCCTTTTCTTTCACAGCTAGGAAGTGGGTAGCCTGGGGCAAGTTCCCAAGTCTGGCTAGCCTGCCACCTGGAAACAGACTTGGGGCCATTATGGGGTACAGTGTGAGTGAGATCAGTCCTTCAGTTTGCATGGGAACTGGGTGAGGCCATGACTGCCAGCTTTTTCCTACTTCCCTGACAACCTGCATTACCCAGCAGAGGCAGCCATAATCCTCCTAGGTAAACAACTCCATTGAGCTGGGATCCTCACCCCTATCCTCCAATGCAGCAGCAGCAAGACTCACCCAAGGAGAGTTTGAACTCAGACATGCCTAGCCCTGCCCCCACCTGATGGTCCTTCCCTACCCACTCTGGTAGCTGAAGACAAAGGGCATATGATCTTGAGAGTTCTAGGGCCCTGCCCAGTGCCAGTTTCTCTCCATACTACCACAGTTGATGCTTTCACCACCCTGCCACTTCAACTGGAAGAGATGCTGGTATCCACAGCTGACAGACCCAGAGACAGTTCACTTCACAGGACTGCATAAAGGGAACACCCCATGGGACAAAAGATTATGAAAAACAGCCATCAGCCCTAGACCTTCCCTCTGATAGAGCCTACCCAAATGAGAAGGAACCAGAAAACCAACTCTGATAATATGACAAAACAAGGCTCTTTAACACCCTGAAAAATCACACTAGTTCACCAGCAATGGACCCAAACCTAGAAGAAATACCTGATATGCCTGAAAAGGAATTTAGGAGGTTAGTCATTAAGCTAATCAGGAAGGCACCAGAGAAAGGTGAGCCCCAATGCAAGGATATCTAAATATTCAAGGAAATAGATAGCTTAAAGAAAAAACAATCAAAAGTTCAGGAAATGTTAGACAAACTTGTAGAAATGCAAAGTGCTCTAGAAAGTCGCAGCAATAGAACAAAACAAGTAGTAGAAAGAAATTCAGAGCCTGAAAGCAAGGTCTTTGAATTAATCCAACAAAGACAAAGAAAAAAATAAGAAAAGATAAGAAAAGCCTCCAAGAAGTCTGGGATTATGTTAAACAATCAAACCTAAGAATAATTGGTGTTCCTGAAGAAGAAGAGAATTTTAAAAGCTTGGAAACCATATTTTGGGAAATAATCAAGGAAAACTTCTGGCTAGAGACCTATACATCCAAATACAAAAGCATGAAGAACATGTAGGAAATGAATGACAAAAAGCTCATTGCCTAGGCACATTGTCATCAGGCTAGACAAACTTAAGACAAAGGAAAGAATCTTAAGAGCTGTGAGACAGAAGCATCAGGTAACCTATAAAGAAAAGTCTATCAGATTAACAGCAGATTTCTCAGCAGAAACAATACAAGTGAAGGAATTGGAGCCCTATCTTCAACCTCCTCAAATGAAACAATTACCAGTCAAGGATTTTGTATCCAGCAAAACTAAGCATCATTAATGATGGAAAGATATAGTCTTTCTCAGACAAACATGATGAGAGAATTTGCCACTACCAAGCCACCACTACAAGAACTGCTAAAAGGAGCTCTAAATCTTGAAACAAATCTTGGATACACATCAAAACACAACCTTTTTTTAAAGCATAAGTAACACAGGACCTATAAAACAAAGATAGAAGTTAAAAAGCAAAAATACAAAAACAAACCACACAGGCAATAAATAGCATGATGAATGCAACAGTACTTCGCATCTCAATATTAACATTGAATGTAAATGGCCTAAATGCTTCACTTAAAGGATACAGAACTTCAGAATGGATAATAACTCCAACCAACTATCTGCTGCCTTCAGGAGACTCACCTAACACATAAGGACTCACATAGACTTAAAGGAATGGAACAAAAGGCATTTTATGCAAATGGACAACAAAAGTAAGCAGGGGGATTATTCTTATATGCGACAAAATAAACTTTAAAACAACATCATTTAAAAGAGACAAAGAAGGACATTATATAATGGTAAAAGGCAATGTCCAACAGGAAAGTATCACAATCCTAAACATATATACATATATAAATTTGGAGCTTCTAAATTTATAAAACAATTACTAATAGACATAAGAAATGAGATAGACAGCAACACAATAATACTGGGGAACTTCAATATTCCACCAAAAACACTAGACAGATCATCAAGACAGTCAACACAGAAACACTGAATTAAATTATACCTTGAAACAAATGGACTTAATATATACAGGACATTTTATCCAACAACCACAGAATACATATTTTATTCAACAGCTCATGGATATTTCTCCCAAATAGACCATATAATAGGCCATAAAATGAGCTTCAATAAATTTAAGAAAATTGAAATTATATCAAGCACTCTCTCAGACCACAGTGGAATAAAACTAGAATTAACTCCAAAAGGAAGCTTCAAAACAATGCAAATACATGGAAATTAAATAACCTGCTCCTGAATGAGTATTGAGTCCAAAACGAATCAAGGTAGAAATTTAAAAATCTTTTGAACTGAATGACAATAATGACACAACCTATCAAAACCTCTGGGATACAGCACAGACAGTGCTAAGAGGAAAGTTCATAGCCCTAAATGCCTACATCAAAAAGACTGAAAGAGCACAAACTGACATTTTAATGTCATACCTCAAGTAACTAGAGAAACAAGAACAAACCAAACCCCAATCCCAGTAGAAGAAAGGAAATAACAAAGATTAGAGCAGAACTAAATGAAATTGAAACAAATACAAAAAATAAATGAAACAAAAAGCTGGGGTTTTTTTTAGAAAAGATAAATAAAACTGATAGAACATTAGCAAGATCAACCAAGAAAAGAAGAGAGAAAATCCAAATAAACTCATTAAGAAATGAAATAGGAGATACTACAATTGACACTACTGAAATACAAAAGATAATTCAAGGCTACTCTGAACACCTTTATGTGCATAAACTAGAAAACCTAGAAGAGATGGATAAATCTTTGGAAAAATACAACTCTCCTAGCTTAAATTAGGAAGAATTAGATACCCTGTGTTGGGGTCTGACTCACAGACCATGACCTAGTGACAAATGAACAAATTCACTCAAATACTAATCTCTAGTGAAAGAGTGGGCTAGGGATCCATGGCCATTTACAGACACTGCTGAGAGAGATAGCAGCCATCGGCCCTGACAAGCTGGCACTCAGGACATTTATTCAGTATAGATTTAATGGCAGAGAATCTGAGTAAACACACTTGTGAATAATGATTAAAGGCCAGGTTCTGAGGCCTAAAGCAAACACCATTAGACGTCAATTAACTTCTGCCAACCCCCCAAGTAGGAGGCAGTCATGTACAGACGGGCAAAGGTTGATCTTAGGACAAGCCACTTAAATAAACTCCTTTGCATTCCTGTAAACTACCCTAGGCTTCAAGCCTCAAATTTAAAAAAAACTATCTGCCTTTGGCCCATTCTTTCCTGAAGCTTCTACAAAAACCTCCTGGCCTTTCAAGAGGGTTTGCAATTATTCTATAAGGTTTATAATTTTGCCAACCACCCCGACCAATCCTCCACACCCTGAACAGACCAATAAACAGCAGGGAGATGTAAATGGCAATTAAAAAATTACTGACAAGAAAAAGTCCAGGACCAGAAGGATTCATGGTAGAATTCTATCAGATATTCAAAGAATAATTGGTACCAATCTTTTTCACACTATTCCACAATATAGAGAAAGAAATAACCCTCCCTAATTCATTCTGTGAAGCCAGCATCACTGTAACACCAAAATCAGAAAAGACATAAGCAAAAAGGAAACCACAGACCAATATCCTTGATGAAAATATATGCTAAAATCTTTAATAAAATAGTAGCTAATCGAACCCAACAACATATCCAAAAAATCCACCATCATTAAGTGGGTTTTTATAACAGGGGTGGTTTAACATATACAAGTCAAAAAATTTAATACACCACATAAACAGAATTAAAAACAAAAATCACATGATCATCTCAATAGATGCAGAAAAGCATGTGACAAAATCCAGCATTCCTTTAAAATTAAAACTCTCAGCAAAAAGGGACATACCTGGATGTAATAAAAGCCATCTATGACAGACTCACAGCCAACATAATACTGAATGGAGAAAAGTTGAAAGCATGAACTCAAATCAGTAAGAAAAAAGCAAACAATCCGATCAAAAAGTGGGTTTAAGGACATAAATAGACAATTCTCAAAATACGATATACAAATGGCCAACAAACATATAAAAAATGCTCAACATCACTAATGATCAGGGAAATGCAAATAAAAACCACAATGCCATACTACCTTATTCTTGCAAGAATAGCTATAACAACAACAACAAAAACAGTAGATATTGGCATGGATGTGGTGATCACAGAACACTTGCACACTACTGGTGGGAATATAAACTAGTACTGCCACTTTGGGAAAAAATGTGGAGATTCCTTAAAGAACTAAAAGTAGAACTACCATCTGATCCAGCAATTCCATTACTGAGTATCTACCCAGAGGAAAAGAAGTTATTATACAAAAAGATACTGGCACACGAAAGTTTAGAGCAGTACAAGTCACAACTGCAAAATCATGAAGCCAACCCAAATGCCTATTAATCAATGAGTGGACAAAAAAATTGTGGTACACATATCTGATGAAATATTACTCAGTTATAAAAAGGAATGAATTGACAGCATTTGCAGAGATCTACATGAGATTGGAGTCTATTATTCTAAGTTAAGTAACTCAGGAATGGAAAACCAAGTATCCTATGTTCCCACTGATATGTTGGAGCTAAACTTTGAACAGGCAAAGTCATAAGAGTAATACAGTGGACTTTGGAGACTTGGGGGGAAGAATGAGAGGGGGGCATGGGACAAAAAAACTACAAATATAGTGCAGTGTATACTGCTTGGGTGATGGGTGCACCAAAATCTCACAAATCGCCTCTAAAGTATTTATTTATGTAACCAAGTTCCACGTGTACCTCAACAAACTATAAAAAATTAAATTAAAAAATATAATTCAAAAAGGTTAAAAAAGAGATTCATCCATTATTTAGTATGTGTCAGTTTATTTCTTTTTATTGGTGAACAGTATTCCATCACACAGATATATCACCTTTTTTTTTTCTATTCATCTACCATTTGATAAACTCTTAAGTTATTTCCAGATTTGGGCCATTAAAAATAATGCCACTATGAACACTCATGCATGAGTATTTATGTAGATACATGTTTTCATATTTCTTGGGCAGATACCTAGGAGTAGAATTGCTGAGGTGTCTGGTAGTCTTATGTTTAACTCTTTGGAAAACTTCCAAACTGTTTGAAAATAAAAGGATTTCTAAAAATTAAAATATACCTGTTGAAGTTTAAAAATGTGAAAATCCAATTCTAATTTCACTATTGGCTATTTTAAAATATACTATAAATTATTGTTAACTATAATTACCCTATTATGCTACTGAATGCTATATCTTATTTCTTTTCATTGTGTCTTCATATCCATTAGCCATCCTGTCTTTATTCCCATCTCCTCAGTACCTTTCCCAGCTTCTAGTTAACCATTATTCTACTCTGTATCTCTATAAATTTAATTGTGTTTTAGCCCCCAAACATTAGCGAGGACATGTGTTATTTGTCCTTTTTGCCTGGCTTATTTAACTTAACATAATGTCTTCTAGTTCCATCCATGTTGTTGCAAATGGCAGTATATTTCATTGTACTTTGTGGCTAAATACTATTAAGTAGTATATATATACATTTTTCTATCCATTTATTTGTTGATGGATGCTTGGGTTTATTTTGTATCTTGGCTATTGTCAGCAGAGCTGCAGTAAACATCAGAGTGCACATCTCTTCAGTATGCTGATTTTATTTCTTTTGGATATATACCCAGGAGTGGAGTTGGTTGATTATATACTATATGGTAATTTATATTTTCAGTTATTTGAGAAACAATACTGTTCTCCATAGTGGTTGTACTAATTTACATTCTTACCCAGTTTACACAGGTTCCCCTTTCTCCATATGCTTGCCAGCATTTGTATTTACCTGTCTGTTGGATAAAAGCCATTTTAACTGGGGTGAGATAATATCTTATTGCGGTTTTAACTGTCATTTCTCTGATTATTAGTGATGTTGAATATTTTTATATACCTGTTTACCACTTGTATGTCTCATTTTGAGAAATGTCTGTACAGATATTTTTCCCATTTATATATATATATATATATATATATATATATATATATATTTTTTTTTTTTTTAGAAAGAGAGAGAGAAAAGAAAGAAAGAGTGAAAGAAAGAAAAAAAATAATGTAAGAGAGAAAGAAAGAGGGAGAGAAAGAGGGAGAGAGAACGGGATTCTTGTTCTATTGCCCAGGCTAGAATGCAGTCTAAAGATGGGTATTAAAAACCTCTTTTATGCCAATAATCGTGCTTAACAATGGAGACAGGAAGGAATAAGAGATGAAAATAACAAACAAGCAGCCAACCAATATTTTATTTAAACCTGTGAAATGCTATGCAACTGCTGAGGAGTGATTTACTTCCAATTATGTGGTCACTTTTAAAATAGGTGTAATGTGATACTGAGAAAAATGTATG
>CAUYLG010011930.1:0-14743 GCA_963573385.1 Cacajao melanocephalus
CGCCGGGAATCTCCCAGTTTGTGGGCCACAGAAATTCGTCTGAAATTGCGGCGCCCACTCGCTCTCTGTGCTTTCACTGGGAGCTACAATCCTGGGCTGTTGTTAATCAGCCATTTTGGATCTCTCCGCCCGGTGATGAAGTCTTTTCTGCTTCTTAGTTTTCCTTTGGCGGACGCCCCTTCCCCGCACAGCTGGACCTTCCCGGTTCAGCTGTGCTTACTGTGAAACTCTCAGTCCTCAGCACTTCCAATTGCTGTTCTCCTTGTGGGTATGGGACCAGCCGAGCTGGACTCAAAGGGCATCCCATCCCGTATACTCCGCGCCAAGAAGCACCGTGCTGGGGCTCCGGCAAAACAACCATGCCGGCCAAAAAAGTCGCGCTGGCAACCCGTGTGGCTCCTCCGCCGGGAATCTCCTAGTCTGTGGGCAACAAAAATTTGTCTGAAAGTGCGGCGTCCACTCGCTCTCTGCGCTTTCACTGGGAGCTACAATCCTGAGCCGTTGTTAATCGGCCATCTTGGATCTCTCTGGCCCATCATATTTTTGTGATTTCTTCCACAAAGCTACAGCAGACTGTGTTCTTGACTGGCAGTCAATTCAGAATAGATCATCTTCTTCCTCACTTCACTCTCTTTGCCTTTGTTTTTAAGTTTCAAGACCTCTGAGAAGAAAGGGAAAGGAGACTTGAACAGAGTGTGCTAACTCTTTCATAAAATAGTTTCCTTCGCTGGGCAGGCAGGCATGCATGGTACCAAGACCTCTCTGGTGGCTAGAAAACATCTGTTCTAATGAAGTCTGATGGCTTGCAAAACACTAAAGGCTGCTAGCTGCCTCAAGCAGTACCCAGGGTACCTTCCCTACCTGCTGTTGCTGCCACAGATTTGGTAGTTGCATTTCTCAGCCTTTTATGCCTTTGGGCATGTGTTTGTTGTTGATACCTACAGAACCTCTGAGCTTTCTTATTGCAAAAGTCAAATAAAGGAACTGGATTAACAGATGTTTTTGTTTTGCTGTATAGAGGAGAATTATGTCTTCTGTCAGTAAAGAATATTTTCATACTGTTCATTATCTTTTTAAATTATGTTTTAAAATCTAAAGTGTGTGTATATGTATGTTTGTTGTTTGGGCACTTTGGTGAGTAATGGATGGGGATGGAAACAGTAGGACATATGAAGTTGTTTCTAAAGGAAAGACTTCTGGCTTCTAAAGGATATTATAAACATTCATCTTCATGCTTCTAATAGACTTTCATGTTTGTTTGTGCAGCAGGCACAGTTCAGCTTTAATTTAACCCAAAGTGACTGACAGGTTGAAACATACTGCCTCCTAAAAGCCTGATAAAGGGTTCCAAACACTGGGAAAATAGTGAGAACCAATGAGGCACTAGAAAACGCTTATGTTGCAAAGTGTTTATAATACATTTGATAGGATTAGAAGTCACTTGCTGCATGTTCTTCATACCATGTTGGCCTTTAATATCAACTTTCTGGAGTAAAAGTCATATTTAGTTTAGAAAAAAATTCCAATTATAAAGTACAGTTAATGTTCATGAATGCTTGACTTTGTTAAAATGAGTTATTCTTAACAATAAAGTGAATATTGAACAATTACTAACATGATGTGGGTTCGATGAAGAAAGCACTGTTGCTGTATATAGTAACACCTTGAAAAACCATTTTTAACATATTTACTCATCTGCTTTGTGTAGGAATTGTACCATATAAATTATTTCTACCAAGGATGTACTGTTTTATATGACTTCATTGTTAGTCTTCTACTTTAGATCTCTTCTACCCCTAATTTAGCAAAACTGCATTTAAATCAGTCCCCAGTGAGAAGACCTGGAGTTCACATTTTGCTTTTAATAGACACATTAGTCTTCCTACATGGTAAGATTTCATAAATGGCTTCTTTTTCTTTACTTGGGTGATAGCTATAATATATCACTCAGTGCATTTCTGGTCTTACCTTAGGGAATTTACAGGGGTTGTCATTGCTTTGGCTTCAGCAGAAACACAAGATGTTTTAAATTGGATCCTGTATTTGTGCTTGGGATTGATAAAGGTCTTTGTGTGCATTTTAACGAAAGTCCTGTAAAGGTTATATTGGCTAAACTAATTTGAATCACCAAATATTACTTTAATACCTAGTTATTTGCACTTTGCTTTCTTCCCAACCCCGGTAAGGAGATCAGGGGAGGGATTAGAGGAAGGGATGAAGTGAGAATATTGGTAGGATTATTTACACGTTGGCACTGGGGCATAAAGGCCATGGGAGGCAGTGAGTCAGGTATTATCCTGCTAGGTGAGAAGCCATGGTTTCAATTAACCTTTTGTTTTATTTTGAAACATTATACAATGTAATTCATGTTCATATTAGAAAACCAGAAAATAAGAATTTAAAAAAAAAACCTATCCATAATTTTACCATCCAGTGATATTTACTGTTAAAATTTTGGTTATAACCTTTTGTATTTGTTTGCCTATTTCAAAAATAATTTAAAAAGTACATCCTTTCTCAACTGCTTAATAGCCCTTGGCTTATGCTACATAATACAGGTAGTGTTCATAAAAAAAAGAAGAATGGAGCTACCCTCCCAAATCACCAACTCCCCAAGTGACTGGTTTGAGATAAATTCGAAGAGCACATAGAAGCCCCAGAGAGCCTTCAGAAGAGTGAGTAATATGCATAAGCGGCCTCAGTGAAGCCTTCAGTTGAAACAAAACAAAATCTGATTATACATGTTCAGGAGTCGCACAGCAGGCTGGGATATTTACATAAAGACTCCTACACAAGATATTTTGGTTGGAGAAAAGGTGGCGTGTTATAGTGTGTATGATTCTGACCAATTTATTTGCTGTTTGTCAAGAACTATAAAGAGCCTGAGATTTTATCCTACTTGCAAGCTAATAAGCTAGTCTGCTACAGTTTTATGGATGCTGGGAAAAGGCACAAGATACCTAGATCAGAGACAAAGGACGTTACTACTACGGCCCAGCAAGAAATATGAGTTTCCCGTTTGTGTCAATTTCCCTTATTCCTCAAGTTCTATGAAGTGACACGAGGAAGCCCAGGTGGATGTCACCTGCAAAAATGAGGCACCTCTTTGTACTTCCACATATAGATGTTCCATAGAACTCTGGCATATGTCCTCTTTCCATGTCTTTCCACACATGTTCCCTCACAAAACAATTCCTGCTCCATGTCCTTAACCATGCCCAGGCTGATAGCTCATCTAGAATTCCTCCCCTAGTAGAATTTTCCCTAAAAGACAGTATTGTTAAAATGGGGTTGCAGCCATCAGAATGGACAGTTTACCTAAAGATCAGTGAATGCAAACAAAACCTGGCAAGTTCTTTCTTCCGTAAAGAGAATGTGCTAGGGGTTTAAGAGCTGGGCCTCCTGAATAGTTTAAGGACCTATTTTCTGGCTTTGGTTGGGAAGAATTAGTGATTAGATTAGTAGTTAACAGGATACCATATCATTAAGTCTCAGAGGAGACCTGAGTATTTTACATTTTAGGTAACTGCTCTTTTTAAGACTTTAGATGGCATCTAATTTGGAGAATATGTATCTTTGTAATTAGCCTACAGACATGGGAAGGTATTTGATGTTTGTGCCTTTGTTATCAAGATTTGGCTCTGCCAGCCCCAGTAAATTTTAAATCCTTAAAGGCAAAAAGCCTGAATCTATTCAGGAAATTCCGTTAAGGCATCTGGTAATAAGGATTAATTTCCATCTTGCATTTCAGTTAATGTAATTAATACAATATATTGTGACTTGGTCCGAGGATATGGATTTTGATGTTTGCTATTTCACAGTGTGAACGTGGAAAATGATGTGGGTTTAGGTGGGCTTAGAAGGTGTGGTTTCAGGTCTTCTGGATGTTTGTGAGCTTGACTGGATTCTACTTACTGCCTTGTTGTAAGAGTCTTAAAAAAAACGAGCCCCAAAATCCAGTCCCAAACCTTCCTCCCTAACCTTACTGTAATTATTCCCATGGAGAAGGTGTTCTCAACAGGCTGTCCACTCTCTGGCAACTGAGAATGGACCATTCCCACCTTAGTGCCGCCTTCTTGCCCTGCTTCATGAAGGTAAATCCTAGTCATCCTTCAAAAAGCTCAGTCATGTCCTGATCCTTCGTAAACCTCTGTTCATGTGATTCCTCAGTGATCATTCCCTCCTTCCAGATCCAAAAGTGTCTGTTGTCTTTACTAATGTACTCATTCATTTATTCCACAAATAATTTATGTTTGTTGTATCAAGGGAACAAGACAGATGATAGTCTTGTTTTATTCTGGAGTTAATTTTCTAATGGAGAAGACAGACTCTTAAAAACCTGTTAGAAAATTAATCATTTATTGTTATCCTTAGTTATGGAAAGGAGAAAAACTGGACAATGAGAGGGTCCTACTCATTTTGCATCTGCTTCACTATCTTTAGGAGGGAGTGGTTGTAAAATGTATGAAAGGTTGTACCCAGTAGGTATATATTTGCTCATGCCATCCTGCCAACAGCCCTATACATGAGGTTAACATTATCACCACTTTTTAGAAGAGGAGCCAGGAGCTTGGTGAAGTAAAGAAACTTCATCTTGCTAATAAATGGTGGAACTGAGATTTGACTGTTGATCTTCAAAGCATATGGGTACCTACTTGTATGTGTGAGTTTCCTTTTTTCTTTTTTTTTTTTTTTGAGATGGAGTCTTGCTCTGTTGCCCAGGCTAGAGTGCAGTGGCATCATCTCAGCTCACTGCAATGTCCATCTACTGTGTTCAAGTGATTCTTCTGCCTCAGCCTCCCGAGTAGCTGGGACTACAGGCCTATGCCACCACGCCTGGCTAATTTTTGTATTTTAGTATGGATGTGGTTTCACCATATTGGTCAGGCTGGTCTTGAACTCCTGACCTCATGATTTGCCTGCCTTATCCTCCCAAAGTGCTGGAATTACAAGTGTGAGCCACCGTGCCCGGCCTTGTGAGTTTCTTGACCACCCCCCTACTGCCCCAGTCAACTAGAGTATAAAATTTGGTGACAGGAACCTTACCTTGTACCTTGCCTAACATATTGTCCTATAAATAGGAAGAAGACCTTAGTGGTCAGCTGGCTACTTGACAGAATTCAATCATGAAATGAAATAGTGTATAGGAGATTGAGGGATTTGAAGTGTAATCTAGGAAAAAGATATGACTGCAAGAGGCATGTCCAGCTTTATTTTGTGGTACTTGGACTGTGTTGTGTGAGAGGGGAAGCACCTCTCGGCATGAGGCCATTCAGAAGCTTATGGTGAGGGGAGTCGCCCATTCTGAAGGGAAAGAGGACCAGGGAACTGCCAGGGGATGGGGGGATCCGAGAAGGTGGTTATCCTGTGGTGTTGCTTAGCCGCACCATGGGAGTCTCTTGGTCAGAGAGCTCTGACAGGCAGCAGACACTGGGGGTCTCACCACTGCAAGATTCTTTGTTACCAATAGGTAATAGCTATTGGGTGAGGTTTCTTGGTGTCTGCAAAGCAGGCAGACTCTTAATGGCTAAAACTTTCCTTACTTGGGCTGTTTTAAGAAATAAATGGATGTGTAGAAATTTGAGTTTGGAGGTGACAGGCATTTGAGCTAATGGGTCTCCAGCTGCAGTGAAGAAATATGCAACCCAGAACCAATACGCAGAAGCCATCTTCTGCTCATTTATAGAACATGATGACATGTGGTCCACAGGTTCTTCTAAAACTCAGATTTGGGTTATATGTGGTGGATGCTTTTGAGGGAGGAGTTATTCTTGCTGTTGATTGCTAGCAGCACCACAGCTTGTGTTTATTTTATGGTTTATTTTATAAACATATTAACCTGAATGAAGGCTTTGGTGGTTGTGACTTCTGCTGGTTCCAGGTCTTGTCATTTTTTTGTGATAATTCACCAAAGACCAAATGGAGGAAGTAGAATAATTTTGGGCTCTGGAGGAAGCATCTGATCTTGAGATGTGAGTGGTCAGTGTAAGCCTGGTAGTGGTGACAGTGGAGTCTTGGTGTGTGATGAGCAGAGTACTGGAACAAAATTTGGATGTAGAAGATTCATCTTCAGGTCCTTATTTTATCTCTTGGCTGCTGCACACTTTTCTCTATTTCATTGTTCCTGAGTTGGACAGTGCACTTGGCTTTCAAACTGCAGTCTCCTACTTTTTCAATCTATTTGTTCCCAACCTTCTTTCAAGGAAGTTAAAGCATTCTGGCTTTGACAGCTGAGTGTTAGTCACGTTACTGACATTGCATAAATTAATCTGCCTAATGTTTATCTTGTATTTCTTCTGTGGGACATTAGAACTCAAAGACAATAGTACAGGATTAATAACTCATCATTCTGTACTTAAATAAGCATTGGTTCTTTTATTAAAAAAAAAAAGCATGAACTGAATGATGACCATTTTAGTGTTGCTCCTCACCCCTCTAAGAGTTCCTAAAGATCTCTACCTAAAAATTTTATGTAGAAGAAATTAATTTGTATTAATCTGCTAGACTAATGATAGACAATATAATTTCTTCATATTAAAGGCAATGGACCTAATCCTATCACTGAATGAGGAGTGAAATGCTTACCATCTGAAAGTTCTTTATGCCGTTAGGGTACTAGTTAGAATCAGTAATCTTTCCTTATAAGCATATCCTCATGGATCAAAATAATATTTATTGAGCATCGATTCATGTACTGTTCATTTTATAAATAGGACTAGACGAATTCCTTAGAAAAGATCTGAGGTGGTGTGGTGAGGCTCAGCCATGCGGTTTTGAGTAGGCAAAAAGGTTTTTATTCTCCATTTCATTATCAGCTCTGTATTGTACAGATCAATCATATTTAATCTTCCTGCTCATCCCAAATTTCTTCCCTTGTCTCTCTCTTCTCCTTTTCCTTTTCCTTTTCATGTCAACACCCTTCCTCCTACATATTGTCTATGCCGGAATTCACGTACCTATTTAAGTTTGCAGTTCACTTCTTTTTTTTCTTTTTATTCACCACTGTTCCGAAGACATGTAGTTCAACTTCTAAAGAAAGAGAATGAGCAGTCTTCAGCCTGTCAGTAGGTCAGGGTGAGGCACATGGGAGAAGGAGAAGCTTGGGGGTGATACATAGATTAAGAATTGCTGTTTTTCTTTTTTCCCTTTTCAAAGAAAGGGTCTATTATGATAGATTAAATAAAAATAGCTGGATTTCTCTTTGATTACATTACAGATAGAATCTCAGAGGCTTAGATAGGAAAGGGGGGTAAAATTACAAAGGACAAAAGTGAAATTGAGAAGAGAACATAGGGAGAACCCCAAAGGGCACCACAACAAAGATAAGTAGAGCAGAAGAGGCCACCAAAGAAAACCAAGGAGATGGGAGGAACACCAGGAAAGAATGGGGTCATGGAGACCAAGGTCAAGGAGTATTGGGAGGGGTAAACAAAGGGTTGAGAGCTGCTGAGCAGTCAGGCATATAGAGATGTCTTCATTCTGTTAGCTACGTGGAGGCCAATAGTGATCTTGCTGAGTACAGTTATGAGATATAATGGGGCAGATTGGAGTATGTTAAGTATAACAGCAGGTGAATAGAGACAGCTAGAGTGATCATCTATGTTGATCTCTTCCATTGTAAAACCTGCTGTTTCCCTTTCCTCTCCAACACTTAGCTTTCAAGGACTCCTACCAGCAGCCAGGTGGAGGAGTGGGCTGAGAGACAGACTTGACAAGGCCTGGGGCGTGTGTGGACAGAGCCTTGGAAGAACCTGTTCATCCAGTTATCACCTCAGGTGAGCTCTGGGATCTGATTGTACCACACTCTATTGAATTTTGACTCAAATTCCTATCTTTAGTTGTGGTTAAAATGTATTCTAAAAGGATGGTACTGTGATGCAGCATTGAAGTCAAGCATTAGCAACCAAAAGTTGTTTGTTCAAAGCCAAGCAATGATATTGAAGGCTGTGAATATGGCCAGTCCCCATTTCTAGAAAGCAAGATATTCAGAGGTGGAGAGGTTAGAGGGATGCTTTGTGTTCCTGCCCTTAAACACATCTAGCTGACTTTTAAGGAAAGATAAGCTGACCCTTGTCTCTTAAACACATCTAGCTGACTTTTAAGGAAAGCTGCTTTGCACTACATCAAATGTACTGTTTAAAATTAATTGAAAAATAGCATACCTTTATTCATATTGTGACACTTTTTAAAATCTAAATCCTTACATCTAGAAATTCTGAATCACTTTTAGCCATTTTCTGAGTTACGTTTAGCCTCAGGAGGACATGTTAATTTCTATAAGCTCAATATTTTGACTTTTTAAATCATGTTTAACATACAATTCTTCACAGTATTTTACATAAAATGATAAACTTTGTTGGCTAACATTTGTTAAAGTTTTTTTAAATTTATGTTTACATTTATAACTTACATATAGCATAGAACACAAATCTTAAGTGTTTGGCTAATAGTTTATACATACGAATATACCTGTGTAACCATCATCCAGATCAAGGAACTTCAGAAGGGTCTCTCATACCCCCTCCTATATAACCACCTGCTATTTCCCCGTAAAGTAACTCCTATTTTGACCTTTACCACCATGGATTCACTGTGACTATATAAATGTAAGGAACTCAATGGTACCTCCAAAACAAGCTAAAACAGGCTTCCATGTTTCCATGTACTTCTTTTAAAAAATATTTAATTTTAATGGGTACATGTGATATTTTGATATAAACATATAATGTGTAATAATCACGTCGGGGTAAATGGAGTATCCATCACTTCAAGCATTTGTCATTTCTTTGTGTTACAAACACTCCAACTATACTTTTGTTATTTTAAGATATGCAAGAAGTTATTGACTGTAGTATCATACTGTACTATCAAGTACTAGATCTTATTCATTTGATCTAATTATTTACCCATTATCCATGCCTACTTTCTGCACCCCACTATCCTTCCCAGCCTTTGGTAATCATTACTCTGTCTTCACGAGTTCAATTGTTTAGTTTTTAACTCCCAGAAATGAGTGACAACATGAGAATTGTCTTTCTGTGCCTGGCTCATTTCACTTAACATAATGTTCTCCAGTTCCATCCATGTTGTAAATGACAGGATTTCATTCTTTTTTATGGCTGAATGATATTCCATTTATGTACCACATTAAAAAAAATTAATATCAGCTTTTATTTTAGGTTTGGGGGTACATGTGCAGGTTTGTTACATGGGTATACTGTGTGATGCTGAAGTTTGGGATATGAATGATCCTGTCATGGGTGGTGAGCATAGTACGCAAGTTAGTTTTTTAGTCTTGCCTCCAATCCTCCCTTCCTCCTCTGGTAGTCCCCATTGTCTATTGCTGCCCTCTTTATGTCATGAGTACCCAATATGAGCTTCCACTTGTAAGTAAGGACATGTGGTATTTAGTTTTCTGTGACTGTGTTAAATCACTTAGAATAATGGTCTCCAGCTGCATCCATGTTGCTGCAAAGGACATGATTTCATTTTTTTAAAATTGTACTTTAGGTTCTGGGGTACATGTGCAGATCATGCAGGATTGTTGCATTGGTACATACATGGCAATGTGGTTTGCTGCCTCCATCCCCCCATCACCTGTATCTTGCATTTCTCCCCATGTTATCCCTCCCCAACCTCCCCACCCCCTGCTGTCCCTCCCCTGGTCCCCCACAACAGACCTCATTATGTGATGCTTCCCTCCCTGTGTCCATGTGTTCTCATTGTTCAACACCCACCTATGAGTCAGAACATGTGGTATTTGATTTTCTGTTCTTCTGTCAGTTTGCTGAGAATGATGGTTTCCAGATTCATCCATGTCCCTACAAAGGATACGAACTCATTGTTTTTTTATGGCTGCATAGTATTCCATGGTGTGTATGTGCCACATTTTCCTTGTCCAGTCTATCATCAGTGTACCTACTGTTTGTGATAATTAACTTTTTGATATGCTGGATCCAGTTTCCTAGTTATTTTGTTGAGGATTTTTTTTGTGTCTGTGTTCATCAGGGATATTGGGCTGTGATTTCCTTGTTTTGTTGTACCTTTGCCATATTTTGGTATTAGAGTGATGCTAGCTTTGTATAATGTATTAGTGGGGAGTCACTGCTCCTCAATTTTTTTTAATAGTTTCAGTAGAATTGGCACCAGCTCTTCTTTGTACATCTGGTAGAATTAGGCTATGCATCTATCTGGTTTGGGGCTCTTTTTGATTGGTAGGTTTTTTAAATGATGGATTCAATTTCAGAACTTGATATTGGTCTGTTCAGAGTTTCAGTTTCTTTCTGATTCAATCTTAGGAGGTTGTGTGTTTCCAGGAATTTATCCATTTCTAGATTTCTAGAAAATTTTTTAGGAAATTTCTAGATTTGCTAGTTTGTATGCATAGAAGTGTTCATAATAGTCTCTGAGAATCTTTTGTATTTCTATGGGATCCATTGTAATGTCATCTTTGTTATTTCTGATTGTGCTTATTTGGATCTTTTTTTTTTCTTTGTTAATCTAGTAGCCTATTTATTTGGTTTATCCTTTCAAAAAAACACTTTTGGTTTCACTGATACTTGTATGGATTTTTGGCTGGCAATTTTATTCTGTTCTGCTCTGATTTTAGTTCTTTTTTTTCCCGCTGGTTTTGGGGATAATTTTTTCTGTTTTTCTAATTCTAGGTGTGAAGTTAGATCATGCATTTTAGGTCTTTCTAACTCTTTGAGGTAGGAATTTAGTGCTGTAAACTTTCCTCTTAACACTGCTTTTGCTGCACTGCAAAGATTTTGTTATGTTGTGTCTATATTTTCATGAAGTTCAAAGAATTTTTTGATTTCTGCCTTTGTTGTTTACCTGAAAGTCATTCAGGAGCAAGCTGTTTAATTTTCATGTAATTGTGTGGTTTGGGGAGGCCTTCCTGTCATTGATTTCTATTTTTATTTCACTACAGTTTAAGAGTATGTTTGGTATAATTTCAATTTTTAAAAATTTATTGAGACTTGCTTTGCAGCTGAGCAAGTGGTCAATCTTGGAGCTATGTTGTGTGAGCAGATGGGAAGAATGTGTACTCTGTGATTGATGGGTAACGTGTTTTGTAGATTTCTATTAGGACAAATTGGTCAAGTATTGAAATTAAGTCTGGAATTTCCCTGTTAGCTTTTTGCCTCAGTGATCTGTTAATGCCATCAGTGGGGTATTGCGTGCCTGTCTTTTTGTAGATCTAGAAGTCATTGTTTTATGAACTGGGTTCTCTAATATTAGATGCATATATATTTAGAATAATGAAGTCTTTTGTTGAATTAAACACTTTATCATTATGTAATGCCCTTCTTTGTTCTTTTTACTGTTGCTCATTTAAAGTCTGTTTCATCTCATCTAAGAATAATAAACCCTGTTCTTTTTTTGTTTTCCATTTGTATGATAGATCTTTCTTCAGTCTTTACTTTAAGCCTGTGGGTGTTGTAATATGTGAGATTGGTCTCTTAAAGACAGCAGATGGATGAATCTTTTCTTTTTTTAATCCAGCTAGCAAGTTCATACCTTTTAAATGGGACATTTAGACCATTTACATGCATGGTTAATATTAGCCTGTTGAGGTTTTGATTATATCATGAAGTTGTTAGCTCTTTGCTTTGTAGTTTCTATTATGTGGTTGCTTTACAGGGTCTGTGGGATATGTACTTCAGAGTGTTTTTGTGGTAGTAGGTATCATTCTTTGGTTTCCATATTTAGAACTTCCTTATAGATCTCTTGGAGGGCTGGTTTAGTGGTAACGAATTCTCTAAGCTCTTAAATGTCTGGGAATGATATTTCTCCTTTGCTTTATGAAGCTTAGTTTGATGAAATAGGAAATTCATGGTTGGAATTTATTTTCTTTAGGAATTCTAAAAATGGGCCTCCATTTTCTCTTGGCTTGTAGGGTTTCTACTGAGAATTCCACTGTTAGGCTGATGGGGTTCCCTTTGCACATGATCTGAAGTTTTTCTCTAGCTGCTTTTAAGATTTCTCTTTAGTGTTGACCTTGGATAGTCTGGTGTCTATATGCTGTGGTGATGTTCATTTTGTATAGTATCTCCCTCAGGTCCCCTGGATTTCTTGTATCTAGATGTCTGTGTCTCTAGCAATTGGGAAAATTTTCTTGAATTATTCCCTTAAATATGTTTTCCAGGTTGTTTATTTTTTCTCCTTCTCTCTCCAGAATACCAGTCACTCATAGGTTTGGTCACTTTATGTAATCCTATATTTCTTAAAGGCTTTGTTCACTTTTAATGATTCTTTTTCTTTATTTTTGTCTGATTAAGTTCGTTCAAAAGACCAGTCTTCAAGCTCCAAAATTCATTCTTCTGCTTGATCTAGTCTATTGATGAAGCTTTCAATTATATTTTGAAATTCCATAAGTGAGCTCCTCAATTCCAGACAATTGATTGATTTCTTTTTAAGCTGTTTATTTGTTCTTTCATTTCCTGGATTAATTTAGAAGTTTCTCTGTGTTGATTTTCCACCTTATCTTGGATCTCATTTAGCTTCCTTGCAATCCATGCTTTGAATCCTCTCTGTCATTTCTGAGTTTTGATTTTGGTTATGAGCCATTGCTGGAAGCTGGTATGATCCTTTGGTGGTGTTGCTACATTCAGATTTTTCATGGTGCCTGAATTATTGTGCTGGTCTTATCTGGAGATGCTGGTATTTCTAATTTTTGTAATTACTTTCATGCAGGTAGGATTTTTTTTTCTTTTTTCCTTATAATATTACTGTTTGTTATGTTCCTTTTCATTTCCCTCCCTCCCCTCAGTCCTTAGGTGGTATGACTGTAGAGAAGATTGGTAGAGCCTTTTGACTTTGTTTCTATAGCCCTATGCATGTCTTTTGGCAGGTTTTATATTGGGTGATACAGTTTGATCTACGAGCCAATAGGTGGTACTTATGAGTAATAGCCGGCTGTGGCCAATGTGGCTGGGTATACACCTGATCCTTGTTTATGGGAAAAAGCTCTCTGTTGCCTCAGACAATGGACTGCTCCCTGAAGTCCACAGTGGTCTGGTCTCCCTGCTCATCCCTGTAGGGTGGGGGTGGAGGTATAAGATGGGAAGGGCCAAACCTTGCAGTTGGCTTACTTGGTCCCCTGATGGCAGGCACCAGCACCAGAACTTGGGGAGAATCCAATGGGCAGCCACCAAGTGCCCAAAGGTATGCCTAGGCATGGTGCTGGGAAACCTCCTCAGATCCTAGTTCTCTGCATGGGCAGGGTGATGGTCTAAACTCCCAATTCAGGAGAGAGTTGATGCTCCAGATACCTGGAGTGTGGAGGACCCTGCTTTACCACAATCTCTGGATAGGAAAGGTGGGGAGGCTCAGGCTGGTAATCCATGCATACGGGTTCTCCAACTGCTTGGAGATATATATGGGCATTGTCTGGAGAGGGCCCTGCTTCACCACAATCTCTGCTCAGGATAGGTGGGGCAGCTTAGGCTGCTGATCTAAGTGATTGGGTGCTCTGACTGCCTGGAGATCTGCCTGGGTGGTATCTGAGAAGGCCCTACTGCACAGGAAAGCTAGGGTGGCTCAGCCTGCTGGTCCAGATGAGTGAGTGCTCTGAATGCCTAGAGATATGCCTGGGGATGTGGCAGAGAAGGCCCTATTGTATTATGATCTATGCCCAGGACGTATGGGGCAGCTCAGGCTGCTGGTACAGGCAAGCATGTACTCTGAACACCTGGAATTCTGCCTGTGGGTGGAATAGAGACAGCCCCACTGCACCACAACCTCAGGGGAGTAGGATGAGGCACCCAGCAATAACATAGGAAGACTGGTTCCAGTTCACCAAGCTGGCCCTGACTGTCTTGTCATCCAGGAGAAGCTGCTGCGGTAGAAGCTCTCCTCCTGCCCTAGGCCTGTAACAGGGGAGAGCATAATTTCAGTGACTACTACTGCTGAGGTGCTATCCACAACGCTGGCTACCCTACTCCAGAGCATGAGGTTCAGTGTGTAGCCTGAGACAAAAATGCCTGCATGGCCACACTACTGGATTGCCAAAGAATGGCTGACTTTGTATGTTCCCAGATTAAAAATGGCATCCTGGGTCTGGGAAAATGCCTGCAGCTTCTCCCAGTGTCTTTCTCAGCATTGCTAAGCCTCTCCCAAAGTTAGCTTCAGGGATTGGGAGAAACAAAGTGCTCTCCTTCAACCTGGGTTGCTTGGATCCCCCGCAGAAAGGTGTATCACAGAGGGAGGTTCTGTGCCTCTTTCATATACTCTTTAACTATTTTTATCAGCTAGATGCCAACATGGGGGCTGTTTGTCTATATTCTCCTCCCAGGGATCTGGGGTGTCCTTTATGATTCGAATGGATTCCTATTTTGTTTCTTGAATGATCACTCACAGAACTGATCTTTATACATTATTTTGCTATTTTCAAGTAACTGAGGTATGCTAAAATGCATCTAATCTGCCATCTTGGAATAAAAGACATTATCTGTTCATCTGTTGATGGACACTTAGGTTGCTTCCAAATCTTGGATATTATGAATAGTGCTGTAATAAACATGAGAGTGCAGATATCACTTTGATATACTACTCATTTCTTCTTTTGGGTATATACCTAGCAGTGGGATTGCTGGGTCATATGGCAGAGAGAGAGAGAGAGAGATATATATATATATATAGCTAGGTATGTATATATTTTGTTTATATATATATTTTAATATATATAATATATATATTTATATATTTTAATATATAATATATAACATATTTATATATA
>CAUYLG010011931.1:0-65665 GCA_963573385.1 Cacajao melanocephalus
GAGAGATAGCATGGGGAGAAATGCCAGATATAGGTGAAGGGGAGGAAAGCAGCAAATCACACTACCACGTGTGTACCTATGTAACAATCTTGCATGTTCTTCACATGTACCCCAAAACCTAAAATGCAATAAAAAATATAATAAAAAATAAATAAAATAAAATAAAAAAATAAATAAGAAGGAGGGTCTTCCTTTCAAATGTTGCGGTAACACTTTTCTTCTTGTAATGATAGTCAAGAAGATAAACTCATGCCAGAAACTTCAGACATTAGATGGTATGGGCCTCTGGAATTTGTAGAAGTATGCATGTAAAGAATTATGAAGGTGTTTGCATTGAACAATAATTTCACGTTTGTTGCACTTTCTTTCTAACTTGTAAAAATATTTCAATATGTATCTCACAAGCTATGAGAACCTGATTTTATTATTCCTATTTCACAGATGAGGAAACAGAGGTAGAAAAAAAATGAAGGGAGTTACATAGGATCACAGCTCTAGTTAATAAGATTGATTGGACTGTCTAAATCAGCAGCAACCTTTTTGGCACCAGGGACTCTTTTCCTAGAAGACAATTTTTCCATGGATGGTTGGGGATATGATTTTGGGAGAAAACTGTTCCACTTCAGATCATCAGGCATTAGGTTCTCATAAAGAATGCACCGGCTAGATCCCTCATTTGTGCAGTTCACAGTAGGGTTCACATTCCGGTGAGAATCTAATGCCACCGCTGATCTGATGGGAGGCAGAGCTCAGGCAGTAATGCTTACTGACCCACCATTTACCACCTGCTGTGTGGCCTGGTTCCTAACAAGCCACAGACCGGTACCGGTCTGCACCTGGGGGTTGGAGACCCCTGGTTTAAATCATGACTAGACTGTATAAGCCCTCATTTCTCATAAAGTTGCATTTAAAGCAGGCATCCTCCATGTACAGACACTGTTAACTCAAGAACCATACAACCCTTGCATCAATTCTGTCACATAGTTATCATCGGTATCCTTACTTCACAGGTGAGAAACTGAGGTAGAGAGAGTTTAAGCCACCACATTCCTTAGCACAGTGTAAGCAATGGAGCTGGGACATGAAGCCAAGAAGTATGGCTCCAGAATTTGGTCTCTTAATCACCATGCTCACCTTTGTTGCTGCGCCTAGAATTCTAGAAATTTGCAGATCGAATGGACATGATTAGGCCTTCATCTTTTGACATCTCTTTATTTCTTCGCTTCACTTGGGTCACTTGGTTTCTTCTTCGATGTCTCCTTCTTGATTTTTTTTTTTTTTTGCTGACTCATCTTCATTTTACTACCCCATAAATTCTTGTATTTTCCAAGTATGAAAGGGTTCTTTAGGCAGAACAATTTGTAAAACTGGCACCTACACTTCCTAAATCAGCTTGTGATTTTTTTGAGGTGATTATTTCACAAACGGTTTTGAACCATACTATTTGCCAGTTACTCCACCGCATACTGGTAATGACATATGGTTAGAAAAGAGAACCAAAAACTAGGTTCCCTCTCCCCACTTCAGACACATATAATCATTTACATATCTATTATTACAGTTTCTTTTAAAAGTACACCTTGTAACTTCAAGTTCATCTTGATTTCCATGTTGCATATAGCCTTTTCATTCTAAATTACACAACTTGCCAGAGTCAAAATATGTGTAATCATTTTTTTAAAACATTGTAAAGTTTTGCTTTGGTTGATCCTCAAAGGCATCATAATAAAACAGCAACAATTTGACTCTGTGATTGGGAAGACCTGAGAGAATCCTGAGACTGTTCATATTAAAAGTTGAAATCAGGACAGTTCTAAGAAAAATTCTCAGGTTTCCATTTGCATGGATTTGCCTCATTTTGCACTGAAATGTCAGTGCCTTGAAACATCCAGCTATAATCCCTTAACTGAGTCCTGAAGAGTTGAAAGGGTAAAAGCCTCTGCTATTCATTAGAGAGAAAAATCTTATGGTTAGAGAACCAAGAACACAAGCGTGAAGGGAAGTGCAATGTTATTCTCTCTCATCCACTTTCAGTTGCTTCCCATGTATTCAGTCTACTGCAGGTTGATATCAAAAAATCTCTCTTCTTGGGTCCCCCACACCCCTTGTCAACTAGGCCATCTTAACCCTCTGTCTCTCCTCTCTTTCTCCTGCTGTCCACCTGGAATTCTGCTGCTTCCTCCACATAGTGTCAAGTTTAAATGGTCAGTTCACCGATTTCTCCTCCATGGTGCTGGGTTTTCTTCTGGTTCTGGTGAGGGAGAAGGACCAAAGGACCAAGAAAGGGGTGGGTGAGTGAATTTTCCTGGGAAGGACTTGGCAAGGAAAGCATTTTTTTTTCTTGGTTATAAATCATATGAGTGGTAATTCTTCATTGGTTGCTAAGTTCTGAAACTTCTTCATTTTTTTCTGTCAACAAATTTACTTTTTGCAGTTTTACATGTCCTGAATTCTTTTTGTCTACTTTTCATAAACTGCAATTTACTTTAACACTTCTCCCACCCCAAGAATTTGAATGCACATGTGAAAAAACCCTCAACTGTTAACACATAAACACATCTTCAGGAATCTAAGCAGTCGAGAATTTTGATTTCAACTTACGTTAGGCTGATCCGAGGTTAGACAGACTACAAACAAAGATTTTTATGAAAGAAATTAGTGAGGTAAACTGGATTTTAGCCATTAAACATTTACTTTTATGTTTTAAAGTCTAAGCACATTTTCAGTAATTTTCACAAAATGTGCCATAAATTACCCCTCGCTGCCAAAATCTTATTTATTAGTTTCTGAAGAATCTCTGCATAGGTGGGGTTTACTAGCAGCTCTCCTGAGAGGCTTTACAACAAAAATTGTAGCAGAAACCTCTCTCTCCAATACAGACATCTCCCTTTGTCTAAGTGTCCACAGCACATTGCTACCTGAAGGACCCACAAGTATCATAAACTCAGCTAATCCAAAACTGGTTACCATCTCCCTTGGATAGCTGGGACTATTTTCTGTTCCCTGTTTATGCAAATGGTCTCACATCCATGTACTCCATCAAGGTGAAAACCTTCCTCAACTCCCTCTTCCACTTCTCCCCAGTTTGTGTTAATGCTGTGTGTGTGTGTGTGTGTGTGTGTGTGTGTGTGTGTGTGTGTTTTAAGTATGGCTGCTTTTTGGTTTTTTTTTGTTTGTTTGTTTTCAGACAGAGTCTTGCTCTGCAGTCCAAGCTAGAGTGCAGTGGCACAATCATAGCTCACTGTAGACTCCATCTCCCAGACTCAAGTGATCCTCCCACCTCAGCCTCCTGAGTAGCTGGGACCACAGGCTTGTGCCACCATGCCTGGCTAATATTTTAATTTTTTTAAAGACCAGGTCTCCCTACTTTTCCCAAGCTGGTCTCAAACTCCTGGGTTCAAGTGATCCTCCTGCCATGGCCTCCTAAAGTGTTGGGATTACAGGTGTGAGCCACAGTGCCTAGCCTGTGGTACCTGTTTAACATGAAATATAATGCACTCATTTAAACATCTAGTTAGAACTATACATATTGTCTTGAAGAATGTCCACAAGGATGTCTTTTTGTCAAAAGGAAAAAGAAATCTATAGGATAATATGTATATTACAAATCAGGTTTTGTAAGATAGCATTAACAACAGCTAAAAGCAAATAAACAAACAGAAGCTGCCCCTCTCTCTGTGTCTGTGATGTACAATTGGTGGGAGAGTAGAGAACAAGGTGGAATGACTTATACCAGGGGGTTAACAGTGGTAGCCTTAAGAAAATAGGGGCAGAAGGAGATTATAGATTTTACTTTGTGCCTTTTTGGTTTGTTTCATTTGATTTGGAAGTACACCTTGCTTTTGTTGTTTGGTTTTTGTTGCTTGCTTTTATTATAGTTTCAATTTTTATTCAGATTCCAGGGTACATGTGCAGGTTTGTTACCTGCGTGGCATTGAGGTTCGAAATAAGAATGATCCTGTCACCCAGATAATAAGCACAGTACCTTAAAGTTAGTTTTTCGACCCTTGCTCCTCTCTCTGTCTGCCCCCTTTAGTAGTCTCCAGTATCTACTGTTGCCATCTTTATGTCCATGAGTACCAAATGTTTACCTTCCACTTATTAACTGAGAAGGTGTGGTATTTGAATCTCTGTTACTATATTAATTTGCTTAGGATAATGGCCTCCAGCTGCATCTATGTTGCTGCAAAGAACATGATTTCATTTTTTCATGGCTCTGTAGTATTCTGTGGTTTATATATACCACATTTTCTTCATTCAATCTATTGTTGATGGGCATGTCGGTTGAGTGCTGCAATTAACATACAAGTGTATTTATCTGTCTGGTATAAGTATTTGTTTCTTTTCAGATATATACCCAATAATGGTATTGCTGGGTTGAATGGTAGTTCTGTTTTAAGTTCTTTGAGAAATCTCCAAACTGCTTTCCACAGGGGCTAAACTAATTTACTTTCCCATCAACAGTGTAAAAGCATTCCCTTTTCTCTGCAGTCTTGCCAGCAACTGTTGTTTTTTGGCTTTTAACAACAGGCATTCTGACTAGTGTAAGATGATGTCTCACTGTGGTTTTGATTTGCATTTTTTTGATGTTAATCCTGTATCTTAAATGGCATCCATCAAGCATCAGTTTAAGCATTACCTTTGATGTGAAGCTTCCCTGATGGCCATGGTTACTCCCCACAGCACCATTCCATCATCTCCAATAAATATTTATTGAGCATCCGCTTGCAATTTGCAAGGCAAAACGCTAGGCACCAGAGTTAGAGCAGTGGACAAGATAGACCCTGGCACTGTCCTAATAGAACTTAATTCTGTTATTACAATCACAAATCCAAGGCACAAGAACAAAAGCAAGGCATTTTCAGATAAAGAAAATTAACAACAACAAAATGACCTAGCAAAGAATGCCTGGGGGAAGGCTGACTAAAGGGGTATTTAGGCAAGGACTCTTTGAGGAAGCACTTGAACCATGACCTGAATAAGAAGCCAGAAGTTAAAAGATATTCGGGGAGTGGGGTGTACTCGTCTTTTCTCATACTGCTATAAAGACACACCTGAGACAGGGTTATTTATGAAGAAAAGAGGTTGAATTGGCACACAGTTCTGCAGGCTGCACAAGAAACATGGCTGGGATGCCTCAGGAAACTTACAATCATGGTGGAAGCGAAGGGGAAGCAAGCACGTCTTACTACGGTGGAGAAGGAGAAAGAGAGTGAAGGGGGAAGTGCTACACACTTTTAAACCACCAGATCTTGAGAGAACTCACTTACTACCATGAGAACAGCAAGGGGGAAATCCACCCCCATGATCCCATCACCTCCTACCAGGTCTCTTCCCCAACACTGGGAATTACAATTTGACATGAGATCTGGCTGGGGACACAGAGCCAAATGCCAAATCATATCCATGAGTATTCCTAGCAGAGGGAGAAAGTAAGTGCAAAGGTACTCACACATAAATCCCTGAATATGTTCAAGAGATAGGGAGTCTGACTGAGATAATGTACCTGGACTATAGTGAGCAAGAGGAAAGAACAATCAATGTAAGATCAGAAAGTTAGGCATTCTAGTTTAGCATTTATCATGTCTATTGTAAAACTTCTGCTGGCTTTGCTTATCTTATCACTAGACTTCAGAAATATTTTTTAATTTTTATAACCCTAATATCTGACACAGAATCTGGCCCAAAGTAGGTAAAATAACTATTTAATATATAAGTATAAAAGAATGCATGTTTTTCTTACAAAAAGTGAGTTCATAGTGGCTAAATTGGTTCAAGATATTAAGGTTTTATTGACTAATAAATTAAATCAATATTTCAAACATACACAGAATTTGTGGATTATTACAAAAGGAAACTATAATTTCTCTATGCTGCAAACGCAAGCTCTTAACTTTGGAATTCAATTGAGGTTTTAAAATTATTTTTCCCAATCCTTAACCACACCTAGCTCAGGATTGATTTAGTACCAAAGCTGAAATTAAGTTGATGTTAACATGATTAGAGTTTAGGAATAAAAAATACTATTTAGGAAAAAAAATGAATTACTTCCTTTTTTTTTTGTTTTGAGACAGAGTCTCACTCTCTCACCCAGGCTGGATGGAGTAGAGTGAAACAATCACAGCTCACTGCAGCCTCAACCTCCCAGGGTGAAGCAATTCTTCTACCTTAGCCTCTGAATACTCAGGACTACACATATGCGCCACCACACTCAACTAATTTTTGTATTTTTTGTAGAGACAGGGTCTTGCTGTGTTGCCCAGGCTGGTCTCTAACTTCTGGGCTCCAGCCATCCATCCACCTCAGCCTTTCAAAGTGCTGGGACGACAGGCATGAGCCAGGCTAATGAATTATTTCTAATTTCCCCTTCAGCAAGCAAGAGAGGAAGAGTTCCAGCTTAATTTGAAAGAGTTCTTCCAAAGCATTTTCTAAAGTTCATGCATGGAACTTTTCTCTTTTCCAGGAAACAAACATTCAATACAGAAATTTTGTTTTCCTCTGAAGAATAAAGTGTTCAAACTTATTCTTGTCTCATGAAGAACTCAAAATATTTTATAATATTTTTCATACAGCTATTAGGAGAATTGCATTGATTCTTATTTAGAAATAATAAAATGATGCAGAATGCTTCACATAGTAGGTAAAGACACATGAGTGATGGAAGGGAAGAATGAAAGGAGCAGCTATGGAGCAGGTACATTATGAGAAATAATATGTAAAGCATATTCACCTGTGAAATCTCTCTTACACTTCACAGATTCTTTGAGTTAGGCATTCTTTAACTCATGTTAACAGATCTGGGATTACTGAGTAAATATTCTGCCTGAGATCACACATGGTTAATAAATGATAGAGACAGGATTTGAAAGCAGGACTGCCTGGTGAGAGGCTTCATAGTCTTTTACACACACACACACACACACACACACACACACACACACTTGAACATTTATATATAAAAAGCAATAGAATATTTAGAAGCAAGATTTTATTGCACCATTAATATGATTTCCCTATCCTAATGCAAACCGAAAGTTATGCCAAAGTCCCTAAGAACATTTATATGACTTCGATTTTAGCTAGAGAACTGAAGCAAAAGAACTGTGATTATAGAATGATTTTTTTTAAATCCACTAAAAACATTTAGCTAACCAGTTGTTATAAATGCTACCATAAGATGCTTTCATTGGAAAAAATTTTAGAGGAAATGAAATTATTAGGAATTCCATGATCTGCAAAACAGAGGAATTGGACTAGAAGGTTCTCCAAATTCCTTCTAGTACTAACACCTTAAAATCCTATAACTCTAGAGCTTGAAATGTAATTACTGTGTGAAAATTTACAAGCTAGGTTTTCTGCTTAAATGCAATTCTTCAGTTGCCCTCAAGCTGTGACTTGTAAAATTATCATCTCAATCACAGCATATTTGGTCAAGAGTCTTATTTTTCCACTCCTGATAAATAATCAAAGGCGAGAGAATAGAAGGTTTTTGTTTTTCTTTTTTAAAAACTCTTCAGTAGTTTTAAAATACAATTCCTTTGTTACTTTTGTTTATCCTTGTTTGGCTAAATTTATAAAAATAATTTTGAGATTTTCATCATTAATATACAAAACTTGTTTTAAAAAGGCAATCACATCTTGACCCAAGAAATATTCCAGTTTCTCAAAGTCTGGAGGTTCAGCTGCAATCAGAAAGTCATGGTTTGGTTTGAGGGAAGATCTTGATGCACCTGAGGAGCATCCTCAGCCTAGCTCTACCAAAAGGAACAGGTGTGTAGCCTCAGAGATGCAGCAACAAGTCCTCTCATTCAGCCCCTCCCCCCAGACACCAACATGGACACTGCTGGTCCTTTATGTGAACTGTAATCATAGCCTTTGACCTGGGCAAGCAGCATGTTTCCCATGACGAACACAACTGGAGTCACTTTTGACTCAGCACCTGAAAGATGTTGTTTTCCTGAAATGTTTCTTTTCATATCTTCTTTATTATGTATTATTAATAATAGGAGTTTAAATAAATGATGGTGTGTTTCATAGCATGACAGCTTTGGATTAGGTAATGTTATCTTGTTACTAATGGTTACTGCTGCTTAGTTTCTCTTAAAAAGCAAAATGATGATATTCAAATGTTCTATTTTAGGTTCCATGTTTATCTGTATTCAATTAAAGTCGACATAGCATTGATAGTTCCAGAATTTTACTATAATGTAAACATAATTTTGTCATTTAAAGCGTGTTCATACATCATCTATATATTTCGAGCGGTGATCCCAACAGACAATAGATTGTGCAAGTGATAGTACATTAACTTTCATTCAATTCTCTGAGCCTTTATTTATTTTTTGATTTTTTTTTTTAGACTACTATATTTGTAGGAGACTCAGGTTCATTTCTCTGAGGGGGAACCAAAAAAAGGAAAGAAGAAAAGAAACTATTATCTGCTCAGCACTAAACTATGTTCTGGAAAGATATAGCTTAGGAGGGAGACAGAATAATAAACATACATAAAAACTAATAAACATCTACTTCTCTAAAGCAAATGTAATAATAAATAGTATTTGGAGGTTACTAATTGGTCCTTGGTCACCCCAAGAAAATAGTGGTCACACAGTGCTTCTATTTCACATAAACCAAGAATTAAGAGCTAATGTAATAGTCAAAATCTCTTTGCTCAAGAAATTTGGAGATGATTATTTATTCTACTGAGGATCTTTAACAATGAGTATTTATCTTTAATAAAATTTGTTTAGGAGGATTGGAAATCTGTTGTTTTTAGTTGTACAACAAAGATCTACAAGAATTTGCCTCTTGGTACATTACAATCAAAATCTTCGTGCAAAAATGTCTCTATATTCCCTACAAGGAAGACTCCAGGACCAAAATGAAGGCTTGAGATCATCTAAAGTTCTCCTTTACTAAGGTGGGTTATTTCTCTGTTCAAAAATATAGTGCCCTCTATAGAGTTCCTAACATTCTTTCCTATTTTTTGAAAAATATTGTCAAGCCCAAATCTGGTTCTGGCACACAGAGTTCTATGTGTTCTGTCCCTGTAATCCTGCTTGTACAGAAATCTTGCGGTGCTTAGGGCAACCCCAAGAGTTTAGCTTAGACCAAAAGACCACACTCCTGGACCAGGAAGACCCTTCAACCTGAGCTCTTACCTGTGGGAGAGGTGATACAACATATGCTTGCCCCTAGAGTTTTCTACTTTGACCTGATAATTTATAAACCACTTGACAAATTCTTGATTCAATACGTATTCCCAGAATTTAGACTGAAGTGTCAGGATAAAGAACTCTAGAAACATCATTGAACTAATTAGCACTGATTTAGTTCTCCTTATATTACATGTCCAGCATTGTGCTAGATAGTGTAGATGAGAGCAGGAAAGGAAAAAAGGAAAGGAAGGGGAAAGGAAGAAAGAAGGGAGGGAAGGAGGGAAAGAGGAAGGGAAAAAGACAAATGATATTACTGTAGGCAGAATAATGTCTGCCAAAGATGTCCACATTCTATCTCTAAAACCTCCAAATATGTTACCTTACATGGTAAAAGAGACTTTGCTAATATAATTAAGGTTGCAGACCTTAAAATAGTATGATTATCCTGGATTATCCAGTTGTGCCCACCTAATCACACTTGGGCCTTTAAAAACATAGAACCTCCCTTCAGCTGCAGCAAGGAGAAAGGCCACAGAAAGGGGAATGCAGAGTTTCAAAGTGTGTAAATGAGTCAGTGTCCTTTTGTGGGTTTGAAGATGGAGGGGCAATATAACTGGCAGTGCAGATGGCCTTAAAGAGCTGAGAGAGGCTCCTGGCTGACAGCCATTAAGGAAATGGGGCCCTGGGCCCTGTAACCACAAGGAACTGAATTTTGCCAACAACCTGAATGAGTTTAGAAGTGGATTAACTGCCAGAGCCTCCAGAAAGGAATGCAGCCCTGCTGACACCCTGATTTCTACCTTGTAAGGCTCTAATCAGAGGATCAGCCATGGTGACCTGGACTTCTAATCTGCAGATTTAGGAGATAAAATATGGGTGTTGTCTTTCCTACTAGATTTGTGGTAATTGGTTATGGTAGCAACAGAAAACTGATACAAATAATAAATGTCCCTGGCTGCAAAGATTCTAATGAGGGATTAAGTGAGTAAATGATGTGATGATGTGAGGAGAAACCTTCCTAAAGAATCACACTAATGCTTTGATTTTGTTGTTGTTGTTGTTTTCTGTTTTTGTTTTTGTTTTTTTTTATTTAAGAGATTGCATTTTGCTGTGTTGCTCAGGCTGGCTTCTAACTCCTGGGCTCAAGTGGTCCTTCTGCCCCAGCCCCGAAAGTAGCTGGGAGTATAGATGCACGCCACCATACAAGGCTTTAATTCTTTCAAGCATCGCAGAGATATCACCATTTAGAGCAATGCCTTAAGTCTCTTTCTACACCAATCCTCATTTTAATGGCATTTTATGGGATACTCCAAAATGACCAGATCTTTAGGGAAGCAGTGTGAAGTGAGTGCCTGGCAATCTCCCTGTGACTTGTGGGCTGCCCTAGGATAGCAGGAGGCACCTGATTACCACATATAAACACTTTTCAAAGCTGAGCACATGATCCTAATGCAGAATCTTGCTAAGAATGCAAACTGCCTTTTGCTTTCCTGAGAAAGTTCTCAACACGGCAGCCACACTCATATTCTGTGTGTCTGACAATTGCTTTTACACATGGAGGCTTCCTTTCGGTTCTCTGTAGTATGCATTAGAGCAGGATTATTTTTAATAATCCCGAGAGTATATTTAGACCATAAATTTTTTGTTCATTAATAATGATTAAGATATACCATACAGGTGAAAGAAGAAGGGTAGATTAGGGCTTTGTAAAATCTGCTTTGAAAATTTGATGTGAAGAAAGTATTCCAAAATATTCTCTCAACTATTAACAGTGACAGAAGACAAACAACAATTTGGGGGAAAATATTTGTGACTCCTATTACAAAGAAAGAACTGAATGTCTTCAATTTAAAAAGTGTTCTCCTAAATCAATAAAAGACTAAGAACCTAATAAAATAATGGGTGAAGGATATTAAAAGATAGATCACAATAAAGGAACTATAAGTGCTTTTAAACTATCACTTATAATAAGACACTTTCAAATTAAGACTATAAAAAACCATAAAAATTAATTTATAACTACTGGATTAACAAGTTCAAAACATTTGATGAGTTACTGTCAGTAAGTATGAGATGAAATAGCTTTAAACACTGCCTGTAGCAGTATGCTCCAGCTGAAACACTTTGGAGAGCAATTTGGTCATATAGACTCACATAACAAATGCACATATCCTTCGGTCTAGTAAATTCATGTCTTATACTTTTTCCTCTAGATAAACTTGTATATGTGCAAAATCATTTGTGTAAATGGGTAATATTTGGAGCATATTTTGTTCCAAGCAAATGTTTTTAAACAACTTACATGTTTATTAAGAGTGGGCTTGTTTAAATAAATCATGGAAATACTAGTATCATGCTATGCGGCTGTTAAAAAGAATGATCGAAATTGGAACAATTATTTTGGAAAACTGTTTAGCAATGTTCACTAAAGCTAAACTTATATCTACCTACCTCATGACGCAGGCTGCTCCTAGGTATATGAGAAATAAATGGATATCTCTACCAAAAGACATATACAAGTCTGTTCACTGCAGATTTTTTCAAAATAGTCCTTAACTGGAAACATTCCATATGTCCATCAACAGGAGAATGAATAAATAACTAGTGGTGTATTCATACAATGGAATAATAGTCAACAACAAAAATAAGCTGATGGAAACTTCAGTTTATACTATAGCATGGAAAATCACTCTGACATGTTGAAGGAAAGAAGGAAGGAACAAATGTGGTTTCATTTATATGAAGCTCCAAAACAGGCAAAACTAATTGTAGTGATAGAAGTTAGACTAGAGATTTGCCCCAGGGCATAGGAGAACCTTCTATAGTGATGGACATTCTATATCATGATCTGAATGGTGGTTACATAGGTATATAAACATATAAAATTGGTCATGTGGTACCATACGATATACTTAAGATTAGTGCACTATATACACTTTCTAGGTTATATTTCAATGAAAAAGAAAAAATAAGAAAAAGGATGAGAAGGAGGAGGAAGCAAGAGGATGAGAAGGAGGAGGAAGCAAGAGTAGGAGAAGGAGGAGGAAGAAGAGAGCAGCTATGTATGTACCCATATATATAATCTGCAAGCTAGATTGTTAAGTGAAAGTATTTCTCAACAAGAGTTCCTCATTTGAACCATAGCTCACAGAACTATTATTTGTGACTATTTTCTCAATTATCCCATGGTTGGAACATAATTAATATCATTCCTGATGCCTGGAAGAAAAGCCAATTTATTATACACCATGGATGCCTTAGAGTATGAGAATTTAATTCTTGCAAGGAACTCTCACTAAGAATGTTTACATATGCTACAGTGTGTGGTGGGGTGTGTGTGTGTGTGTGTGTGTGTGTTAAGTACATATTTATTTTGAGACTCTTAACAGTATTTGTTTCTGGAGAGGAAGCTTTTCAGTGTATGACCTATAGTACAATTTGAACTGTGTACTGTGTGCATGTAAATACAAACAAATTTCTCTCTAAATGATACATTGGAAATGTAAGAGAGGTGAGAAACCTAGGAGTAAATATGACAATGCTTCAGTGTAGCTGCATATTAACCATTCTGTATATGTTTGTGATATTTAGCAACAAGAGTGTTTTGAGTTCAATTTTTAAGTCCAAAATGCTGTTCATGTAATTTTGAGTGATCTGAGGAAGAAAAAGCAACATTTTCGAGGGCAAGGTACATGGTTTAAGACTGGCAACGTTCTAGAAATTATAGGTGTGGAGGAAAAAAGGGAAATGTATCACAGCCATAAAGTATGGCCAGGTCCCAATGATACCCTCCTAGTAGGTCCCATCACTTTCCCCATCTAGTGCAATTGTCCTCTGATTGCCTGTGCGATGGCTCACATGAAATAGGTTGCTAACTGAGATAAACAGGGTATGGGAGCTCCAGGAATTTCATTGTTTTGCTGGTAATTTGAAATGTTAGATAGCAAAATATCAAAACAGCTTCTCTATTTTGCCTGTAAGTAAAACAAGTTGATGGCAGAAATCACAGGATTGAGTACAGAACAATTTAATGCACACACATGAACACATCAGAAATGGGAGTGGTCTTGTCAAACAGAGGCAAGTTGCTTGCCCGTTTCCAGCCAGCACATCAAACTCTTCATATACTAAAAAAATTGCCCTATAATTTCTAGGTGCATCTTAATAATGCAGATAACAAAAAGTACTACTACAAGTGGTCTGAGATTTACTGAGAACATCAATGCATGTGCCAATTGTTTTATATGCATTACAGTGTTAAATCTTCACAGCATCCCATTGAGGTAAATAATGTTGTCATCCTCATTACAAATGAGGAAACAGAGGCTCACCGGGTTTAAGTAGTGTGCTTAACAGTTACTGTGGGGCCTACTTCCTGTCCTCTAAACCACGTGTTTTTGTGTATTTCATGGCCAGTTGTCAGTCAGTAGTATGAATTTCTTACATAAAGAATTACACATGAAGCTTTACGTGGAGTCAAACTCCTTATTTAATTGTGATTAGACTTTTCCCATACTCCACTACATTTCTTAATTTGCTAATGTATTTCACCCCATTTCTTGAAATGGGCACGTATTTTTCAATATTGCCTTACAAATTTGTTTGTTTGTCTGGCTGTGACGCCCTAAAGAGCAGACAGAGATTTCTTCAGAAAGTTGACAAATAGCCCATTCTTAAACATCTTGCAAAGTTCTGCTATGAAGCCCCCTCAAATAAAAATTCAGTATACAGAGGTTACTAAATGTAAAATATCTTCAGAGATACTTCAACAGCATATGATTTCTTAAGAAAGTTCTTTGGTTACCAAAGATAAGAAGTTCACCATGACATTTCACTCAGTACTAAAGTATGTTTCCTTCTTTTAATGGTCCTGGAATATCATAGAAGAACATTTTGTAGCAATCTTCACATTGCAATCATACTTTATTGAAACTCCTTGATATTTTATTCTTCACCACTTAAAACATATATACCCCAAAACAGTACATAAATAAACTGTAATGAAAAGAAATTAAAATATCTTCCTATTTTTCTTTCTCCCATTCCATGTAGAATAATTTCTATTCCCTTGGCTGCAAACTAGCTGATGCAGTAAGATAACGCTTATTGCTCTATTGTTGGGCTATCTCAGCAAGCCAGAAAGAAGTGCATCCAGACCTCCTAAGGGCTTGGAAGCAGAAACTACGTGGCTTTCTAGAGCTTCACTTCTTTCCCCAGCTCTCGATGCCAGTTTGCATCCTGTCACACAGCTCAGCACCTGCTTTGTGCTTCTGTCTCTCCCAGGAGGTTTGCTCTGCTCTGCTCAGACTATTTTAGCTACTGTCTTAGTCCTAGCTCATTGTCCCGGGAAAACAATCTAATTGGATTAGTTTGAGCCTGGCATCCCCATGATCCATTTAGCCATAGACAGGTATGTGGCGTCACATGTGCACTCCCATTCACTGGGGCTGCAAGAACCAGGAAGAGAGGCTTAGGGAAGACTCTCCAAGAAAAGAGGGTCTTCCAAAAAGGGGGAAGGGCAGTAGTGAGGACATGACTGTGGAGAAACAAGCAAGAATTTGTATTATAGCTTCCCCAGGAGATGAAATACTCTTCCTGAATCTGGCTAGAGACTATTCAGAGAGTATATCTTTCATATTTAGATGTTTCTATAAAGGCTTCTCCTGGGTTAATCCATTTCTAAAAGTTTATAGGACTTAATAACAGGCTTTGGAAAGGCAACTCAATCAGACCCTGAATTGTACAGTAGTAGAGAGGACAGAAGCATGACTTACCTATTAAATGGGTATTTGAGGGCTTTCTCTTGATTAAATGGTGATTTTTTTTTTTTTTTTGCCTCAGAAGTTCTACTCTTAGGCATATTCTTAATGTCTGAGGCTGAGGCTTTCCCTGAATGTTTTGGAAATCAGAGATGGAAAACTTACATGGATAGTGCTGGCTGTGATCCAATGCACGCTAGTACAATGCAGAGGGGGGAAATGTCTAAAACCACAGCAGAACGGACCAACTTCTGCCTTCCTGTGGAGAACACAGGGTTGGGAATGGGCATAATTTATGTAATTGGAGGAATAAATCTCTTCACTGTTCCTTTCCCTTGCAGAAAGAGATGAGGAGTAGGAAGAAAGGGTGACACTCAGATTTAGATGGCCTTTGGTTTAGCAGAATGCAGTAGTGAGACTTTGGCTTTAAAAAGAGTCTATGCACTGAGTATGGCATATGGAGATTTAATAGAGCTAAAGTGAATTATTTTGCATAAGAAAATGAAAGGTATTTAAGGTTTTTGCTACTGTGAGAGAAGAGGCAGATAAGAAAATAGGGGGAAATAGGGAGAGAGGAAAGCTCTGGAACACAGGAAAGAGTTGTAGAGTTTTTTAAATTAGGGGTTTCCAATATTCTAAGTTATTTGGCCACAGTATAAATCCCACCCATTGCTGCAAACATCAGTCAAGTCAGTGTAACTGACTTGAAGGAGTATTTTTATTTGCTAGTATATGTCTGGTGGGGAATATATTTCTTTGTGTACATAAATCACGGAGGAGGCTGATTTCAAATCCTGTTTTGAGTGGTAGAGAATAGGGAAATAACATGAAGCACAGTTAGACAATTCACTAATGAAATGAACAGGAAAAACAAGAGCTAATCGTCATAGATGACTTGCAAATCTTTTAAATCCTCACTTTTGCTTTCTGTAGCAATTTTTACATTGCAAAGAAGGCCATGTCAATACGTAACCCTATCACATACGCTCTTTTTCCAACGTGAAGTTGACACATTTCCATCAAGAAATGGAGTCTATGTTCCGTCCCACAGACCCCCTCCCCCACTTTTTTTTTCCACTTTTAAGTTCAGGGGTATTATGTGCAGGTTTGTAATGTAGGTAAACTTGTGTCATAGGGGTCTGTCGTATAGATTATTTTGTTTTTAACAAATAACATCTTTTCTTAAAAAATATTTTTTTTAAGTTCAGGAGTACATGTGTAGTTTGTTATGTAGGTAAACTTTTGTCATGGGGGTTTGTGATATGGATTATTTTGCCATCCAGGTATTAAGCCTAGTACTCATTCGTTATTTTTCCTGATCCCCTTCCTCCTCCCACCCTCGACTTCTGATAGGGCCCCGAATCTTGTAGATCTTTCTAAGAGCCTCGACCAATAGAATGGGGTATCAGCGAGGCTGCATGGTTTCTGAGGCTTGGTCAAAAAGGCATTATGGCTTCTGTCTGGCTCTTTCTTGCCGCCTCTCATGATACCTGCTCTTGGAACAGGCCACCCCTACATGAGGAAGTCCATGCAACATGGAAAGGCCATGTTTGTATTCTGACCAGCAGCCCCAGCTGGGCACCCAACCAGCATTAACCACTAAAAATGTGGGCAAGCAAGCCTTCTGATGATTCTAGTTCCCAGTCTTGGAGTTTTGCAGCTGAGAGCCCATATATCAGGCAGCACAGGCAGGCCATCACTACTGTATCCTAACTGAGTTCCTGACTCAAAAAAAAAAAAAGAAAACTCTGGGAAATGATAAATAATTATTGCTTTAAGCCTTCACAGTTTGGGATAATTTGTTATGCTATAATAAATAATACATCCTCACTTCCAGGATCTTTGGAAAAATAACACCTTTGTGATGAAATTTGGACTGATTCTATTTAAAGCTTAAAGACCTAGGTTAAATCTGTTTTCAAGGCACTTTTTAGATTTCAAGTACTATTCTTTGTACTTCAAGGATTCTTTAGCCTGAAAGACAAAGGCTATCAAGGGCCAAGGAGCGGTGGGGAAGTTGGTTCATCTTTCAGGAATAAAAAGGCAAACTTTGAGGATAGCCAATGAGAAAACAAGTGGCCTGACACAATGAATAATTAATTCCTCTAGATTCAGACGCATATGATTAAAAATTTACTCTGGTTTTTGCCTCAGTTTCTTCATTTGTAAAATGAGGCTAATTATGTTTATAATGATAAGTATTTACAGAGAAAATGTATGTAAAGTGTTTACCTTTGTGTCTGGTACAAAATAAGCATTCTATAAATGTCATTAATTATGTGCTTAGCATAGCACCTAATATTAGCTAATGGCTTAATAAATGGTAGCTGTGATTACAGTAGTACTTCAAATATTTTACTGTAACATACTAACCCATATCACTAAATTCCACATACCTATTTCCCTGGCTAATGTTCCTGGAATCTCCACATGGAGAGGACAGAAAGTTATGCAGTATATGGAACTGCCAGCTTATAAGTGTGACCAGTAGATTCATCATAAAATTGAACCCATTCAAAATGTCCTAACCTGAAGCACTTTGTCAGTTATCAGCCTTAAAAGGCGTTGATTCATCTCTGCATGTGTTGGAGTATAAATGGCAAACCTCAGAGACGTGATCATATATTCTGCCAACCTTGGAACAAATTCATAACTTGGAGAATCTGTGTTTCAAATTAGACTCTTACATTTTGGGTATTTAATTTCATTTATACTTAACTATATGAAACATTTGACTCTTCTGTGAAATAAAACTGGAAATAGATTCTCTGGGCATCTGATAGTTCTAAATTAACTCTAAAAATAATATTTTGATGAGTAAAACAGAGAAAAACCAGAAATTTCCCATAAAGTACATAAAAAGTAGAAAACTCAAGTAAGTGGGTACAGGACAACAAAGAACCACATGGCTTATTATAATTATTTTAGACAGTCTCACTCTGTCACCCAGACTGGAGTGCAGTAGCATGATCTCTGCGCACTGCAACTTCTGCCTCTTGGGTTCAAGCGATTCTGATGCCTCAGCCTCCCGAGTAGCTGGGATTATAGGCATGTGCCACCACACCTGGCTAACTTTTGTATTTTTAGTAGAGACAGGGTTTTGCCATGTTGCCCAGGCTGTTCTCAAGCTCCTGGCCTCAACTGATCCACCTGCCTTGGCCTCCCAAAGTTCTTGGATTACAGGTGTGAGCCATTGTGCCTGGCCCCATTGGCATGTTTTTAATAGACTTTTTTTCAGGCTCTGGGTGAACTCATGGTAAGAATGTTTCATTGTCCCACAGCATCAGAAAGAAGCAACCTGCCAGACTATAGGTGACACTCTCAATAGGCTTACCAACTACATAGTCACAGTACCTCTTCTTAAAATCCCTATGCCGACTCTTGTCATGAGAAATGGAGCAGAGATGATGTACTAACTCCCTGAGGTTACTTGTGTTGTGTATAAATTCCTGCTATAGCAAATTTTGAAATTTGAAGTTTTAATTTCCTTAAATGGTTAAAAATCTTCTGAAGACCACCTCATATATTCTATATGCTGGGGAAAAGATACACTAGATTATTTGGCTCAAGTATTCAATTCAAATTGTCATTGTTATCCTTAACTTTATCAGCCAGGTGGACCACAACAAAATGAATGTTAGTTAACATGTCTGTCGGGGGTGAAATCAATTTTGCCCAAGGGATGTCTCGATTTGTACAAATTCCAACAGATTTTTCACACCACCTACCAAATTGAGTTTGAAATTCATGAGGTAAAAGAAAGGTAGAAAAGAGCCAAGCCAAATTTTTTCACATTCAAATTTTCTTCAATTCTATTGTGGCATAATTGAAGTACATGAAACTGTACAACTTGATCAGCTTTGACATATGTATATGCCCATAAAATCATCACCAGAATCAAGATAACAAACATTTTTATCACCCCTAAATGTTTCCTGTGACCTTTGGTAAGGCTTCCATGACTCCCTCCTTCCTGTCACTGTGGATTATTCTGTAGTTTTTAGAATTTTATTTCAATGGACTCATAAAGTACGTATTTTTTTTTCTGCCTGACTTTCTTCACTCAGCACAATTTTGAGATTCACCTATTTTGTAATATATACCAGTAGTTATTTACTTTTTATTGTTGAGTAATAGTCCATTGTATAGATAAAGCACAATCATTTTACTTATTTACTATTGATAGACATTAGGGTTGCTTTCAGTTTGGGCTAATTACAAACAATACTGCTAACAACATTTGTGTACAAATTTGTCTGGATATAAGATTTCTCTTGGGTAAATATCCAGAAATGGAAGTGCTGAGTCATATAATAGATATAAATTTAACTCTTAAGAAACTACCACTAGTAGTTTTGGAGAGCTCTAGATGCTCTACATCCTTGTAAACACTTAACACCATCACACTTTTTAAAATGTTAGCCATTCTAGGGGACATGAGGTAGCATCTCACTGCATCTGCATTTCATTGATGACTAAGGATATTAAGCATCACTTCATATGCTTATTGATGCTTACTGGCCATCCATATATCATCTTTTGTGACACGTTTATTTAAATCTCTTGATGCATTTTGTGCAATATTATTATTATTATTTTTTTGAGACAGGGTCTCACTCTGATACCCAGACTGGAGTACAACGGTACAATCTTGGCTTACTGCAACCTCTGCCTCCCAAGCTCAGGTCAGGTGATCTTCCCACCTCAGCCTTTCAAGTAGCTGGGGCCACAGGCATGCACCATCATACCTGGCATGCGCGTGCGGGTGTGTGTGCGTGTGTTTAATTTTTTTTTTTTTTTTTTTTTTTTTTTTTTTTTTTTAGCAGAGACGAGATTTTTCCCTTGTAGTCCAGGCTAGTCTGGAACTCCTGGGCTCAAGTAATTCACCCATCTTGGCCTCTCAAAGCGATAGGAATATAGGAGTGAGCCATCATGCCTGGTCTGTTTTCTTATTTGGATTGGATTAGACTGGATTGCTAATGTTATTTAGATATATAGATGCAAATCTTTGTCTGATATATGTGTTGCAAACATTTTCTCATAGTCTTTTCACCTTTTCTTTCTTTTTTTTTTTTTTTAATAGATAGTCTTCCTCTGTCACACAGGCTGGAGTGCAGTGGTGTGATCATAGCTTACTACAACTTTGAACTCCTGGAGTTCAAGTAATTCTACTGCCTCAGCCTTCCTAGCAGCTGGGACTACAGGCGTGTGCCACCATGCTCAGCTAATGTTTATCTAAGTACCTTTATAGAGATTTATAGGTTTTGCTATGTTGCCTAGGCTGATCTCAAACTCCTGGTCTCAAGAGATCCTCCTGCCTTGGCCTCCCAAAGCACTTGGATTACAGGCATGAGCTACTGTGCCTGGCTCTTTTTAATCTTTTGATGAGCCAAAGTGTTTTTATTGTGAGGAAGCCCAACTGATCATTTTTTTTACTTATGATTCATAATTTTTGGATTCAATCCCCAAAAATTTTCTCTATGCCAAGGTTGAAGAGATTTTTCTCTACGTTTTATGCAAGAAGTTTCACAGTATTTGGTTTTACATTTTAGGTCCATGGTATACTTCTATTTAATTTTTGTGTATAGAGTAAGGTAAAGGTCAATGTTCATTCTTTTTCCCATAAAGATAACAAGCACAATTTGTTGAATAGATATTTGTTTTTCCATCAAATTGCCTTGGCATAGTTGTCAAATATTAATTCACTATATGTATGCAGATCTATTTTCAGATCTTTTCTATTGATTTTTATGTCAATATTTTCACCACTTTAAAACAGTTTTTATTGTACTTTATAGTAAGTCTGTAAGTCTGATAGGGTAAGTCCTCTTTGTTTATCCTTTTACTACTTTGATTATTTTGGTCCTTTAAATGTTCACAGGAGTTACTGAGTCAGTTTGTTTCCACAAAGATGGTCTGCTGGTATTATGATTTGGATTACAGTAAATCTATGAATCAATTTGGGTAAAATTGCAAATTGAGTCTTCCAATCCATGAACATGATGTGTCTTCCCATTTATTTAGTTCTTTTAGTTCTCTCAGTGATTTTTAGTATTTGTTGTTTATATATTAGACTTTTTTTGTTAAATTTATTCCCAGATTTTTATAATTTTGGGTCCTGCTATAAATTTTTTTAAATTCAGGTTTTCCCATTGTTTGCTGCTAGTACATAAGACTATAATTTATTTTTTATATTTTAAGCTTGTATCCTGAGACCTCGATGAATTAAATTTTAGTTCTAGTTCTAGCCATTCTTAAGGTTCTCTAGGATTTTGTACAACTAGGTCTGCAAATAGGTATAGTTTCAAATCTTCCTTTCTAATCTTGATGAATTTTGTATCTTTTTCTTGCCTTAATTCATTAGATAAGACATTCAGAACTATGTTTTATAAAAATGATGACAGGGAACAACATTGCATTATATCTGATCTCAAGGAGGAAACAATCAGTCTTTGAACATTTAAGCATGATATCAACTGTAGTTGTTTTGTTCTGTTTTATTGATGTCCCTTTCCCATTTGAGGAAGTTTCCTACTATTCCTAGTTTGCTGAACATGTTTTAGCTTGAATGAGTGATGAATTTTGTCAAGCATACAAACATCTACTAAAATAATCATGGTTTTTCTCCTTTCTATTAATATAACCTCCTGGGAAATTTGTTAATTTTGTTGTGTAAATATCTGTCTACCTTGAGATAGAGACTCTGTCTTACTCATCCTTTATCCCTAAACCTGGCACTTCATGCATCACTGATAAATGTTTAAGTGAATGAATAATAAATGTTAAATGAATGGACAAATGACCCTATGCATATCAAAAATCTGTGGCCTTGTATTTCTGATTACTAATGATAAAACTTTCCTATGTAAGTAGTGATAACCTCAGTAATTTGCATGACAAACATAAGTTTGAGATAAGACATTTAAAAAAAAATTTGCTTTTTATTTAATCACATAAAGTTCAATTGATATATATGCGGGGTAGAGGGAGTGGATAGTTCAGCAAGAAGAGGTCTCTGCTCCACAAATAATCTGGAAATTTAAGCTGATAGAAGGTTTGCTATTTTCAACATGGGGCTTTTGACATTATCCTCAGCAAGAAAATATAGCTAAGCAATGGGCTTACAGGAGGTATAAAGGATATTAGTTTTTTTTTTTTTTTTTTTTTTTAAGGCTAGGCCCATAAGTGGTATGTTGAGTTTTTGTCCATATTTTATCAGCCAGAATTCTATGCGTAGGCCTGCATAGATGCAAGGAAAGCTGTGAATGTAGTCCTAGCTGGGCAGCTGTTTTCCTGTAGAATTACAGCAAAAAAAAGAAGCATGACTCTTCGGTGGGCAGCTAGTTATCTTTGCTTCGTATGGGGGTGGGGAAGCAATATTTATTAGAAACTCATTTAAGGTCAGAAAGTGGCTACATGTATGCTACACTTTCTTTAATTTGTTATAATGCAGCACTTCTCACACTATGTCCAGTAGAGCATTATTGTTTTACACCATCGACAGTTTTTTAAAAGTAGGTTGGCATGGCCAAATATTTTGAGGAAATATTATTTTAAATATATTTTAACAAGTTATTTTTCTTCAGGACTTCTCAAGGTCCTTAGTATATTAATATACATTTTTGACTCTCCAAGAATGAACAGAATGTAAATCATTTCCAAACATTATTTGGCTGCAAATTACCTAGAGCACTATAGGATTCAGTTTGGGAAATTTTAGGAATATGGATATTTAAAAATAGCATTTAATTTAAAAGTTATACTTTCCAAGGTTCCCAATTATCAATCATTTCACTTATTTTTATACAGAAAGTTTAACTATTCTATCTGGGAAAGAAATTACTTTCTACAAAAGGTGTCCATGAGCAGGCGGAAGCTGTTTTAGCCAAAGGAAGGCTTATGTTCCCAGGGCTTCTGTGGTGCCATCCTTCCCTAGAGTCATTGACTATCTTGCCTACAGAGAACGTTAAAAATGTATATGAACTGCAGCCTGGAATCTGTATCCTGTTTTGCCTGGAGAGAAAGAAGAGGAAGTCTTCCAAGCACCAATCCATCACTAGCATCCTGTTTTATTTCTTTCTTTAGCACAGATTCTTTGGACCACAAAATATCCATCATGCTTTCTTCATTAAGGGAAACATGGCTTTGTTAGACGTAGAGATATTCTACTCAGATATGACTCATTTCTATCTTAAAATGACTATTCTTATTTGAAGGTTTGGAAGCTACTGTTGGTAAAAATATGTGCATGCCTTGGTAACTCCATAAATTACATATATATGAGTGGTTTAGGAGTGGTGAGTTGATGGAAGGGATAGAAAGGGGACATGAAGCTGTGTACACTTAGCATGTTTTATTATATTGGGGGAAATATCAATTATCCATAGCAGTGAATAAAAATGGCATGAAGGAAAGGATGAGAAAGGCAACACCGGGACAGGAGCACTCCCCATAGTTCATATATGCAAAACGTAGAAAGGAGACGGATAGGGAGAAGGAAGAAGGTTGCAGAGAGAGGATGAAAACAAGAGCAGGACCCGGAAAGAAAAATAAAGAGAGGTCACTCTCTCTTTATCAAGTAGTTGTAGAGCAGGAAAAGGCTTTAAAAGCCACACTGTCTGATTTCCTCGAAAACAGCCTGTGTTTCATTGATATTCATTCAGCTCCTGATCGTTTGCTTCCAACAACAGGGAACTTACGCAGTTCTCAAAGCAGCTCATTCAATTTTCAAACAACTCTAATTGCTACAGGGTTTGAGGGAGTTCTCTCAAGATCTGATAGTTTTGTACGGGCTCTTCCCCCTTGGCCACTCACTCATCTCCCTTTTGCTGCCTTGTGAAGGCGTTTGCTTCCCTTTCCTCCAGGATTGTAACTTTCCTGAGGCCTCCCCAGCCATGTGGAACTGTGGGTCAATTAAACTTCTTTCCTTTATAAATTACCCAGTATCTGGCTGTTCTTTAAAGCAGTGTGAGAACAGACTAATACAGGGTTCTTATATTAGTTAAAATATCCCACAGTGCCTAGTTCTGTCTCTCTCTTGACCTCCAGAAAGATGTCCAAAAGTCTTTAACAGGACTGTCTTAAATATTTAAAGACAGTAAGCATGGATGTACTAAATTCTTTCTTTTTCTTCTCCAAATACCACCAAGCCTGTCACAAGTTCCTCAGATATAAAGATTTGAGAAGCCTTTCTCACTCTTGCCACTTTCCTCTGGATATGTCAGGTATTCAATGTACTTAACATTTAGTATGAAATAAATATGGTAAATGTGTAATATGTAATGAATGCTGTTGTGTCTAAAGATAGCACTTTCAGGGAACTAGGATCTTTGGAGATTTAACAATGTTAATCTTCCTTGGGGAAGATAAATGATCAGAATTTTGTATATTGAGGTAGGAATTTTGTATATTGAAGTGGCAGCTGTTTTTCTGTAAACAATAGTAAAGAAGGGCATGAATCTTTGGTGGGCAGATTATCTTTGCCTTGGAAGGGAAAAGAAAGTTATATTTATTAAGTACCTATTTAAGGTCAGGTACTGGGCTACATGTATGCTACCCTTCTTAAACTATGTCCAGCAGAGCAACACTTTCTTACACCATTGATGGACTTTGAGAAAAAGGTTGGCACGGCCAAATAAATTAAGAAAAGGAGCCAGAAGTAGCTACCAGAACTACTATTAGAAAATGTCCCTGTCCTATATTCTCAATCCTGCTGGATACCCCTCCCTGTGCTTCCTCCCACATCCCAACAGGTGATATTCTCTGCTCAAGGTCCTCACAACCACTTCTCATCTGACACTGGAATTTCCCAGTGATGTTAGTATGGAAACATTCTGAAGCCACACACACTTCAGCTCCAATGCCCAGGACAGAGAGAGAGAGAGAGAGAATGAATTATTGTTTAAAATTAAAACTAAGCACTGGATAATTCTTCCTTTCAATTGTTATTCCTAACAATGAGAAAGTACACCACCTGATTGTTCTTTTGCTCCAGACTTTGTGGGTTGGGAGTGAGGGACTGTGTTAAAGAAAAACTTCTCTTCCTGCGTCCACAAGGGGCATGGTTTCAAAGGCAGGAGTTTCCCCGTTCCACGGCTCCATTGGGGAACATGAAGTTCTTTGTCTGGGTTTTCCGCACAGGCTAGGTAGAGAAATCCAGGTGGGCGCCTTTGTCCAAAAAGCCCACCAAAAGCTAGCCAATCTGGTATCAGAGTCAAAGATCAATCACGCCAGAGGAATTTTGAAAGAACTCCTCTCATTGGATGAGAACATGAATGGGGAGGGGGATAACTCAAGGGTTAAAATCATGCAGCTCCCTCCCTATTCGAATTACTTCTCTGGATCCCCTCCCATGGCAGCGTGGGAGCTGTTTCTTTCTCTCTTTCTGTCTAATAAATTGCTTTCCGCAAAACTCTTTGGATCCACGATATTTATTCCAAAGACAAACTCACTGTGCCTCTGGGGCCCCTTTCCTCATTCTTCAGGGTTAGGGAGGCCAAGGATCTCCTCAGAGCTGAGTAAGCCCCCCCTCCTCTCTCCTTAATACATGAGGAAAACTACAATAAATGCATCTTTGGAAATCCAAAAGCAAGACTAAGGTAGAGTTGTGGATAAGCACTGGAGAAAGTTCAGTTATAACGGAGTTGAAGATATTCATAACTGCCTTTCATTAGTATTATTATTTATGCCATAGAGGGTGGAAACAAGTATTGTAGAGAGAAAAGAAAGTAGGGCTTGAAAAAAAGGTGAAGAAACAAGGCATGCAGTTAAAGCAGTAATTTCCAAATATGTTTTTTATTTTGCATGTTAATTAGTAAAAATTTTTGAGCATGTTATTCAAATACATGTATATTTTAACACTTTGTAAATATACCTATTGATCTGATATTGGTAAAGCTTAATTTCTTACTTATATTTTACATTAAAAATAAATATCAGAGGCCTTGCGCAGTGGCTCACGCCTATAATCCCAGCACTTTGGAAGGCCGAGGCAGGTATATCACAAGATCAGGAGTTCAAGACCAGCCTGGCCAATATGCTGAAACCCCATCTCTACCAAAACTACAAAAGAATTAGCCGGATGTGGTGGCACGCGCCTGTAGTCCTAGCTGCTCGGGAGGCTGAGGCAGAAGAATCGTTTGAAACTGGGAGGCGGAGGTTGCAGTGAGCCAAGATCACACCACTGCACTCCAGCCTGGGCAACAAGCAAGACTCCATCTCAAAAATAATAAATACATAAATAAATATCGGGTCAGGCTTGTTGGCTTATGCCTGTAATCCCAGGACTTTGAAAGACTGAGGCTGGAGGATTGCTTGAGGCCAGGAGTTTACCAGCTTGGGCAACATTGTGAGACCTTGTCTCTACAAAAATAAAAAGAATTAGCTGGGCATGGGGGTGCACACCTGTGACCCCAGCTACTTTGGAGGCTGGGAAGATCGTTTGAGCCCAGGAGGGTGAGGTGGGAGGATTGTTTGACCCAGGAGGGTGACTCTACAGTAAACCATGATTGCACCCCTACCCTTCAGCCTGGGTAACAAAGCAAAACCCTATCACAACAACAACAACAAAAATCAAAAGAAAAAGAAAAGAAATATTAGCAAAAGTTCTAATATTGTGTTCGTGAGCCCAGTGGGAAAGGTGTATTCACCTTACTTTTGTAGGTTCAATGGGCCAAAATGGCCAAACTATTTATGATCAAAAATGTCTAATATAAATTGTTTGCATTTCTGGTACAGGAAATCCTGCTGTATTCTCAATATCTTCATTAACTCTCTCATATATACAAATATTTTGGATGAAGTGTTGGCGCGTGTTTGTATTTGTATACATGTATATGCGGAAATTAGGGAGAGGAGCTGAGTTGTGTCTTTGCTGACACTGTGTAATGTAGAAACAAAACACACATGGGGCAATGAGAAATCCATAAAAAAGAAAACTCAAGCCAGAGTATGAAGTCAGAAGTGACTGGGAAGAACACAATTCAGTCTCACACACACCCAGAATTCCTGGAAAATACTGGGAAAAGGTCAGGGACACACTTCATATGGAATGGAATTTGAATGAATTTGATTTGAATCTCAAAGGGTAGGCATCATAGATAATATCTGGGCTACATAATCATATTTCAAAATTACACATATGGTGATGGTTAATTTTATGTGTCAACTTGACTGGGCAATGGGGCACCAGATATTTGGTCAAACATTTTGAGTATTTCTGTGAGAGTGTTTTTGTATGAGATTAACATTTAAATCAGTGGACTGACTAAAGCAGATTGCCTTCCCTAATGTGGGTGGGCCTCATTCCATCAGTTGAAAGTCTAAAAATAACAAAAGGCTGACTTTCCCCGGATTAAGAGGGAATTCTTCTACCTGATAGTCTTTGAACTGGAGCATCAGCTTGTCCTGCCTGACATCAGCTCTTCATGGTTCCACAGCAGTTTCTAGCCTTCAGACTCTAAGTCTGAAGGGACACTGGCTGGGCAGAATTTGGCCTTGCCTACCTCTGTAACTGTGTGAGCCTATTCCTTATTCTAAATCCCTTTGCATGTGGGTATACATATATGTATATACACGTGTGTGCATGTGCATATACATATATATGTGCATCCCCGTATATGCATGTGTATGCGTAAAATATTCGTTCTGTTTCTTTAGGGAAGTATCATACACATACCCAACTGAAGCTTTTTTTTTCCTCTTGACAAAATTCAGAAAAAGATGTTATCAAACACACTGTAGAAAAAATTGACTTTGTTTTCTCAATTAAACTACCACATTTAATGATACATGTGGAAGTTTCCACTTAAACATATTTTTAATTTGTATTATTCCATCTAAATAGATGCAGAGTAAAGGTCGATATTCATCTTTTTTCTCCAGAATAAAAATTATTAGTGCTACATATACATTTTATGATAGATTTATCTTTGACAAATTCTTAGCTTGACTTTCTTAAGCCTAGATTTCATAAGAGAAGCTTGGGGGCTCTAGGCAGGGATATACCACTGTTGACTATTATTTATTCATTTAATAACTGGTCTATAGTTTCTCTACCATGGATAAAGCACATAGACCTCATGGTTGCTCTCACTGTACTTTCAGTATAGTTGTAGATTATCTTTGTAACCTTGAGGAGGATTCTGTTAATAATATGACATTATTAGCAGCTTTTATTTACCCTCTCTTTGTCATTAATCTTTTGGCAAGAATTAGTCTTGAGCCAAACCACATGAGCTCACATGAAATTACTAAGAGAAAAAATAGGCAAACAATTATAAGATCTTAGGGCTGTAGGCAATGGAAGAGCTTCCTTGTAATGACATAAAACTCAAAACACATAAAGGACAAGATCTGTAGATTTGACCTGAATAAAATACATTTATATAAAGGAGTAAATATAAACAAAATTAAAAGCAAATTACACACCAGGTAAACAACTTGCAACCTATATGACAGCCCTCAGGTAGTTTTCTTTATATTGAAAGAACAATTATGAACAAATAATAAATACCACAATGATAGAAAAAATGAGCAAAGACCATAGCTAATTCGCAAAATCAGAACTACAAATAATCAATACACATGAAAAGTTTTGAATTTTTCTTGTAAAGATACACAAATATCAGATTTTTTGAGCTGAAAAAGATAAAAGAATTATAAAATCTAGTAAATCCTAAAGATATGAAAAAATAAGAACTCTCATACCCCACTGGAAAGTCTTTAAGTCTGACTAAACTTTCTGGAGAAATTTTGACCCTATACTTCAAAAGTCTTAACACTTTTTTTGTATTCATCTTGATACTGCAATTGCTTTTCTAGAGATTTGTCTTCAGAAAATAATCAGAAGAAGTACACATAGACAGTTGTTCAGGAATGTTTATCTACTGAGTGCAGTGGCTCACACCTATAATCCCAGCATTTTGAGAGACCAAAGCAGGAGGTTCACTTGACTCCAGGAGTTCGAGACCAACTTGAGCAGAAGAATGAGATTCTGTCTCAAAAATAGTAACAATTTAAAAAAGTTTATCCTATCCATGTTTAAAATTATAACAAGCTGGAAACAAACTAAGTGCAGAATATGGAAAAGTAACTAAATGGGTTATGGTAGAGCCATACATTGAAACACAAGGCTGTCATTAAAATGAGGATCTAGTTATTCATTCATTGCATGGGAAGTTATTTAGGATATATTGTTAAGTACAATTGACACTTGAACAACACGGATTTAAACTGTGTAGCTCCACTTATATGCATATGTTTTTCAACCAAATGAGGATTGAAAATACAGTATACAGCATTCATGGGATGCAAAACCACATATACAGAGGGCCACTCCTTTTTGTATCTGTGCGTTCAGCAGGGCCAATTGTGGGACTTAAGTATGTACATATTTTGGTGTATGTGAAGGGTTGGAGAGGATCCTAGAACCAATCCCCCTGTATACTGAGAGATGATTGTAATAGAAGATTATTAAATTGTTTATAGCAATTATTTATTGTTTTTGTAATTGACAAACGAAAAAAATTTTTTAAACCAGGTGAAAGCGCGAATGCAGTCTCCCATTACCACAAATTATGCAGTCTCCTGCATTTGGGGAAATCGCAGGGGTCAGCACATCTGGAGTGCAATGAATAAGCCTCACCCTGGGAAAACCACCTTCATGATCATGGTATCTCCCCTGCCAGGTAAGTATGACAAATGGAAATTATAAAATTATATATTTTTGGAGTGGAACATGATGTTTTGGTATATGTATGCATTGTGGAATCATTAAATCAAATTAATTAACGTATCCATTATCTCACACACTTTCCATCTTTTTGTGGTAAGAAAATGTAAAATCTGCTCTCAGCAACTTTCAAGTATACAATTCATTGTTATTAATAATAATCACCACATTGTACAAGAGATTCCTTAAACTTATTCCTCCTAACTGGAATTTTATATCCTTCGACCAGTGTCTCCCCAGTCCTCACCATCATCGTCCCCCCTGGTAACCACCATTCAACTCTCTGCTTCTGTAAGTCTGACTTTTTAAAGATTTTGACAGCATTTGTGAGAAACATGATCTCATTTTGACACAAACTTTTTTTATTTGTTTGTTTTTTGAGACAGGGTCTCACTGTCACCAGGCTGGAGTGCAGTGGTGAGATCTCAGTTCACTGCAGCCTTGCCTCGACCTCCTGGGCCCAATGATCTTCCCATCTCTGCCTCTGGAGTCGCTGGGACTATAGATTTGTGCCACCACGCCCTCCCAGATAATTTTTGTAGAAACAGGGTTGCACTGTTGCCCAGGCTAGTCTCTAACTCCTGGGCTCAAGAGATCCTCCTGCCTCTGCCTCCCAAAGTGTTGGGATTATAGCCCTGAGCCACGGAACACTGACCTAACTTAAATGTGCTGTTTATTCAGTCTTTTAGATATACTACCATTGCGTCTATATAAACCATTAAAAAAACTGTGTAAACGGGCAATGTTTTGAACTGCCTGTTTCACTGAGTTTGTCAGGTCTGGGACTCTGTCATCTGATTTTTAAAATGGGGATAAAATAGTTCCCACTTCAAAGGATTGTTATAGGCATGAAGTGAGAAAAGTCCCTAGAATATTACCTGGGACAAAGGAAACCCTATATAGTTATAAATTATCATCAGTGTTGTTATTATCACATGAATAATTTGCTTAGACCTAGGTGTGAAGAAACTATTTGTTTCTCTGGAAGAACAAATATATTATTATAATATGTATGTTTTGACAAGCTTACAATAAGAAAGTCACATGTAATTGATAGAGCCCATTATATAGCCCAGGTTTTATAATCATATAAGCTCTCGTAGGCTGCCTGAAGGCATATACCTGCCACCCTTAGAGTCTCATTCTCCTAATTAAATTTTTTCTATTTTCAAATTTGTGTTGTCTTACTTAGACTCTGATACACTGCCTTAAATAGCCTGTATAGAATGACACAAGCCATAGTTAAGAATAAATTAACCCAACTTAATAAAATGATTAGAAGAGGTTTAATACATGTTTTGTTATCAACATCTTAAAAGATGCAGCAAAGCGTCATGGCACGTGTATACACCTATGTAACAAACCTGCACATTCTGCACATGTACCCCAGACCTCAAAGTATAATAAAAAAATTTAAAACAAAAAAATTGTAAAGATTGTGTGACTCAAACTTGGATGCACAATAAGAAATATATGGTTTGATTTCTTACACAAGGACATGGTTTTACCAAACCAAATAACAACTAGGATTATCCTTTTACTGGACCCATCTGCAAAAAGAGTAAAGCAGTTTTCTCAAGACACTTTGCTTTTATAAATAGTTTCTATCATACTTTGAAAAAGAAAAATGGCTAGATGTGACAGAATCAGTAGAAAAAAAAAATTTTGGCAATCTTTGAGCATCCAAAAATAACAGAAGAGAGAAGAAAAGACAGAGAGATGAGAAAATAGGAAGAAATTGGTTGAATGAAATGAACAAACAAAATTTATTTCTGCTGGTGATTCAACCATGACTTAGCTTTATGTGTGTCATTTAAAATGTGGCTGCCACTTGGTTAAATTGGCACATATTAAAGCCACATCAGGATGGGAAAATGTTTTTCTGATGACGTTTCTTTTTAGTTGGTGGTTCTTTGTTATTTCTAGTTTTTTTCTGGCTCTTGGAAGTTGAACATCACTATGCAAAGGCTACAGATGGGCCTTTGGAAGGAACAGGGGACATGTCGTACCAATTAAAAATTATAACCAGGCATGACAAATGACAGAACTCTCCGCAATTCACTTAGTAAACTGGGTGCTGTAAACTCAAATGAAACATAGGCATTTCCCAACTGTATTGCCTTTTTTACATTTTAAGAAGTGTTAGGTTTTAGGAACTGTGTAAGTCAAGCTTCTCAAGAGAAACAGAACCAATAGGATATATATAGATATATAAGAGGAGATTTATTATGCAAATTGGCTTATGTGATTATGGAGGCTGAGAAGTCCCACAACAAGCCATCTGCAAGCTGGAGAACCAGGAAAGCTAGTGGTGTAATTCAGTCTGAGTCTGAAGAGGTGGGGGAGGAGGGATAAAGGTGTAAGTCCTGGAGTCCAAAGGCCTGGGATCTACGAGCTCCAATATCCAAAGGCAGGAAAAGATAACTGTCTCAGTTCAAGAAGAGAGAGAATTCACTCTTCCTCTGCCTTTTTCTTCTATTCAGGCTCTCAACAGATTGGATTATGTACACCCACACTGGTGAGGGTGGGCCTTCTTTACTCGGTCTACTGATTCAAATGCTAATCTATTCTGGAGACATAGTCACAAACACACTCAGAGATAATGTTTTACCAGCTAACTGGGCAGACTTTAGCCCAGTTAAGTTGACATATAAAATTAAGCATCACAGAAGCCCTCCTCACTCCCTAGCATAATGCTTTACACTCAATGAATACTAAGGAAAGTTGATGGCACATATCTACTATAAAAAATTTTCTGGCTGGGCATAGTGGCTCATGCCTGTAATTCCAGCACTTTTGGAGATCAAGGTAGGAGGATATTTTGAAGCCAGAAGTTCAAGACCAGCATGAGTAACAAAGCAAGACCCTGTCTCTCTCTCTATATATATAAAAAATTATAGCCAGGTGTGGTGGCATATGTCTGTACTCTCCCAGATACTCAAGAAGCTAAGGTGGGAGTACTCCTAGAGCCTGGAGGTCAAGGCTGCAGTGAGCTATGATCACACCACTGCACTCTAACCTGGGCAACACAGCAAGACCTTACTTATCTCAAGGTAATATACATATATATATATTTAGAATTTTTTAAATTTCCGAATTCAAAGTATAATCTTTAGCAACAGATGCATCCTTAGTAAACAGAGAAGAAATAAAGTTAATGCAGTGTTTTCATTCAGAATTCAATATAAAAGTTCAATGTAATTTAAAACAACAAGATACAACTAAACATTTATTAGAATGCCAAAATCTAAAACACCGACAACATCAAATGCTGGCAAGGATGTGGAGCAACAGGAACTTTCATTCACTGCTGTTCAGAATGCAAATGGTGTGGTCACTTGGGAAGACAGTTTGACCGTTTCTTGCTAAAACTAAACATACTTTTACCATACAGTCCAAAAACTGGGCTTCTTGGTATTTACCCAAAGGAGTTAAAAACTTATGTCTCCATAAAATCCTGGACAAGGATGTTTGTATTAACAGCAGCTTTACTCATAATTGCCAGAACTTGGAAACAACAAGACCTCCATCAGAATATGCATAGGTAAATAAACCGCTATATCCAGACAATGGAATATTATTCAGTGCTACTAAGAAGTTAGTTCTTCAACCATGAAAAGACATGGAAGAAACTTGCATGCATATTATTAAGTGAAAGAAGCCAATCTGAAAAGAGTACATGCTATATGATTTCAACTATGTGACATTCTGGAGAAGACAAAACTATGGAAACAATAAAAAAAAGAATCAGTGGTTGCCAGGGGTTTGGCAAGAGGCAAGAAGGATGAATAGGTGAGTACAGAAGATGTTTATAGTTGTGAAAATACTCTGGATTGTGCTGTCATGATGGATATATGCCATTATACATTTGTCCATATCTGCCGAATGTGCAACACCAGGATGTGCAGTACCCTAAAGTAAATTATGGCCTTTTGTTGATAATGATGTGTCAGTGCAGGTTCATTAATTGTAACAAATGTATCACTCTGCTGGTTGTTTTTGGTCATAGAGGCTGTTTTGCATATATGGGGATCAGGGGATATAGGAAAAATCCCTGCAACTGCCTCTTCATTTTGCTGTGAATTTAAAGCTCTCTAAAAAAAAATTAAGCCTGAAAAATTTGATGCAATCAATTTTCTTGGTCTTAAAACAGTTAACCAGTTTAATTATCTTTGATTCAAGTAGCATTATAATGACTTACACAAAAGGACACTGATATTCTTCCACATCATGTTTCTATTTTGCTTTCTTTTAATCTTTCTGTTTCATAAACATAGATGGGGGAGCATAGGTGGATTATTACTAGATGCAAAACACAAGAATAAATAAAATGAAAATAGCAGCAGCCAGGGAGTGGACTGGCTGCCTCAGGCCTGTATTCTACTCCAGACTGTGATTCCTGGAGGAAACTTAAAGATGATTTTGCTGACTCTGCTTTACAAGGAAGGACTGCACAGCAGAATGTAGTGGAAACTAGGCCATCATTTGGCAAACTCAAGCTATGTAGACAATCAATCTGAATTACTCTGAACCACTTCCCTTAACATGAAAATTTTTCCACAGTTGCTTGAAACATTCTTTGGATTTTGGTCTCACATCCCCCTAACAGTCTAGGACCTTTTTTTTAAAAGAAAGATACTTAATTTGTCCAAACTATATAAGAGGTAAGTTCCTGTTACTATTCTTATTAATATTCAAATCAAATAAAAATCCAGTCATTTTGTATTTTTAAGAACCTATTCATATATAATTACTTTGAAGTAAGTTCTTTTGGTAACAGCTACTCCTTCTAAGAATAGCTAATTAAATAGTTCAAAAGCATATAAAAGACAGAGATAGCCTACATTTTAAAATCAACCGAAAACAGAATGCAAAGCACAAATATGTATTTATTAATACTCAAGCATAGCTAAGCAACCATTTTATGAGGTATATGCTTTCGTTATTCCCATTTTGCAGATAGAAGCACTGAGGTAAAGCCAGGACTTTGAACAGCAAAGCCTGAATTCTTAACCACTGTTTTAGTTTCAGATTGCTGCTCTAACAAATTACCACAAACTTAAAACCATACAAATTTGTACCTTACAATTCTGGCGGTCAGAAGTCTGAAATGGTTTTTACTGGGCTAAAATCAAGGTGTCAGCAGCCTGCATGCTTTCTGGAGGCTCTAAGGAAGAGTTTTTAGCTTCTAGAAGTCAAGTGCATTCCTTGACTGGTGACTCCTTCCTCCCAAGAAGTACAGTCCTTCAAATCTCTCAATCTTTTTTCTTTTGTCTCTTGCCTCCTGCCTCTAGCTCCTGCCCTCACACCTGTTCTGACTCTTTTGCCTCCTTCTTTCATCTTTTAAGGATCCTCATGATCACATTTGGCCCAGCCATGATACTCTCCCTATCTAAAAATTCTTAGCTTTACCACATGTGCAAAGTCTGTTTGCCAAGTAAGATAACATACTCACAGGTTCTGGTGATTAGAATGTGAATGTCTTTAGGGGACAATTATTCTGCCTATCACAACCACTATACTAATTGGCATCCCAAAGTCTCTGAGCCAAGAAGGCAGAGTTAAGGCAAGTCTAAGATCATCTGCTTGTTTGTGTGATTCTTATTTGCATCATATTGTGAGACAGAGATTTCAAGGTCAGTCACGGCAAAAGAAAAATATTTTGAAAAAAAATGCCTGCTTGAAGCCTACAATGGTTTCATAGTCTAGCTCAGTGAATGTTTGGCAAGGAATAAATGCTAATAGATAACTCATTCGACTTAGTGAATCAAACACTATAACATAATGACCACTATAATTGCCTAATATTTGTATCAGGCCTATAGATAATACAAAAGGGTCTGTAGCATTTTCAATGTTCTCAAGAAGCTTAAAATAACATTGCAGAGACAATGTTACCTTGCATGAAACCATTAAACAAATGAACAAATGCAAACTAGTAAATAAGAACCAAATTGTATTTCAGGGCTTGCCATCCCTGTTGTAAAATTTGATAATGAAAGGAAAATCTGAAGAACCAATGGGGTCGATACTGCTAAGAGGAACAGTGGTGTCTTAGAAATGACAAGGTTCACTAAAGAGATAAGAAAATACAAGTGCAGTGTCTACTAGATAGACAGACAGATAGATAGATAGACAGACAGATAATGTTTCAAAAAACATCACTGGTAGCAAATACACAGACTATGGGACAGATTAGAGATGAAAATTGAGATTCATCGATTTATCCACTCAACAAATATTTATTCAGTACCCATTATATATGAGGCACTGTGCAAGTGTCAGAGAAAAAAATTTTAAAGCTTACAGCTTGTCCTTACAGTGTGGCATTTTATTTTCTTACACTTGCATTTTATTTTTTGCTTAGAGCCCAAAATTATGATGGAGGAATACTGGTGCAATTGCTATCCTGTAAGAAGTATTAATACATTTAGGTTTATGCCTATATATACTAGAATTTAGAAAAGAAGAAAAATTTAGAGCAAGAGCACAGACCCTGCAAGTATCATGTTCTGTATGATTTGTCTTCCCTTGATTTTATGGAGTTCATCACTTAAATATATACTTTCTTTTACTAAATATAAAGCTGATAATCTTGCTGGATCTCTTAGAGTCTCTGCAGCTAAACTGGGAAGGCCAGCAGAGCAGAGCTGCTGGGGTGCAGAGTCTCAGATGTCAAATGAGTACAAAATTGTGCCAGTCTCATCTTCAAATGAAATGAGCGCACTAAATGAGATAATTGAAATGAGAGCGCTGGTAGCAGCCTCAATGAGTCAGAATAGGCTTCCAACCACTAAGGACCTGCTGAGGATGGGATTTTTAGTCTCTTTAGAAAAATTGGTTTTCTCAGAAAAAGGGAAGTAATAGCATGAGGTAGATTTTAGGCGATTCAGTAGAACACATTTGTGGAAGAAGGAAAGTAGACTTTAGGTAAGGGGAGAACAAAGAAATGTGTAAAAGTGCAGTAAGTGAAAACTGATAGGAAAATCCACCAAATCTGTAAGAAACAGAGAACTCATTCATTTTGTAGTTCTCACACTTAGTTATTACTGGGGACTTTACACTAAGCACAGATTACTGGGAATTAATTAGATAGTTATTCAGTTTTTTCCCTAAATTTAATGACTTAACCGGGATATTCTGACCTAACTACTATAATGATAGTTGTTATTTGAACAACTGTTATCTTATTTCTTTTAATGGAGCTGAATTTTGCAAGGCAGGTCAAATTTAATTTTAACAAATAAGATTAAAGTAAATTTATATTTATATAAGATCATAGAGAAATGGAAAATTAAATCATTTAAGTGTCATTCTAAAAATTAGTGCAAAAATCTTTGGAAATTGATTTTTTATAATTTCATACCTTTGTCAATAGAGTAAAAGGTACATATCTTAATGTTTCCTGGTAAATGTGTTGCTTTAGTTTTTAATTTTTTTATTTCAATAGGATTTTGGGGAACAGGTGATGTTTGGTTACATGAATAAGTTCTTTAGTGGTGATTTCTGAGATTTTAGTGCACCCATAACCCAAGCAGTGTACACTGTATCCAATGTGTAGTCTTTTACTCCTCGCCATCCCCAACCCTTTCCCCCAAGTCCCAAAGTCCAGTGTATTATTCTTATGCCTTTGCATCCTCAGTGTTCATAGTTTAGGGCCCACATATGAGTGAGGACAAACAATGTTTGATTTTCCATTCTTGAGTTATTTCACTTAGAATAATAGTCTCCAATTCCATCCAGGTTGCTGTAAATGCCATTATTTCATTCCTTTTATGGCTAAATAGTAGTCTATGGTATATGTGTGTGTGTGTGTATGTGTATATACACACATATACACACACACACACACCATAGAATACTATATATAAAATACTATATATAGTATACTATATATAGTATATATATAGTATACTATATATACTACATATATACATATATATGTGTGTGCATATATACACACACACATGCATATACACACACAGAAAAAAGAAATCGTGAGATATATAGAAATTGTGAGATAGATATATATATACATCTATCTCACGATTTCTTTTTTCTGTGTGTGTGTGTATATGTGATATATATATATATATATATATATATATATCTCACAATTTCTTTTTTGAGATAGATATCTCAGCGCATTTGGGCTGGTTTCACATTTTGCAGTTGTAAATGGTGCTGCTATACTCATGTGTGTGCAAGTATTTTTTTTGTATAATGACTTCTTTTCCTCTAGGTAGATACCCAGTAGCAGGATTGCTGGATCAAATGATAGATCTACTTTTAGTTCTTTAAGAAATAGCTACATTATTTTCCATACTAGTTTGCACTCCCACCAACAGTTTTCGATTCTGTTCCATTGGTCTATGTGTCTATTTTTTATACCAGTACCATGCTGTTTTGGTGACCATGGCCTTATATTATAGTTTGAAGTTGGGTAATGTGATGCCTCCACATTAGTTCTTTTTGCTTAGTCCTGCTTTGAATATGTGGACTCTTTTTTGGTTATATATGAATTTTAGGATTATTTTTTCTCTTTCTGTGAAGAATGATGGTATTTTGATGGGAATTGTACTGAATTTGTATATTGCTTTTGGCAGTATGGCCATTTTCACAGTATTGATTCTACCCATCCATGAGCATAGGCTGTGTTTGTTTCCTGGAAAATTCGACATTATCAGTGTTAAATCTCATGTGGGGTTGACACATGTCAAAGAATGCCACTTGCCCTAGGATAATTAATCCCAGAATACAATTCCTTTAAATTCTTTCTCTTTTGTTTTCTCCCTCTTGAATTTTTGTTTCTACTGCCACAATTTCCTATATGCTTTTAATCTGCTGTTGTATTGCATAAGCAAATGTTTGCATGAAAGTCTGAGATTGGCTTCATACTCTCACTAAGAAATGAAAACATAGGCTTAATTCCAGTTATTTCTGATTTAAGGCTGCCTAGAGGACATAGTCACTTACTTATGGGTACATTAATTCTGAATCATGCAAATCTTGACGTTATTTACTTGAGAAATTATTTGTAACTAAGACATTTCTAAGGCTTAGCCAATAGTCCACTTGTTTAGAGTAAAGGTAGATATGAAATGCAGTGAAAGAATGTTGTCTTTTCAGGATGTGTTGATAGTAAAGTTTTATATTTAATGAAATGTAATTTTAAAAGGAATAAGCTAGTAGAAAACTTACTGGCATTTTCATTATTTAAAGAATTTCATTAGGGTTCAGGGCCAAAAGTTCAGACAGTACTTCAAAAGTAAGTCAGTGATTATTAAGAGGGTTTTATGCTAGAATCACCGACAGGGCCAGCTTCATGGGTATGCAACTTGTGCCATTGCACAGAATGGTCCTGTGCTTGGTTTAATGCTCTGTTTCTTTCTTGAAAGTCTTCATCATTTGTCTTTGAACATGTGTTACAGTGGAGTCCTATGGAACAACAGTGCATGTGTGGCATGCCACTCTAGTCATTTCTTGCCTTTCCATTTACATGGAACATTTATGAAGCTCCATTAGCCCAGATTTCCAATGGGCATTCAGCAAGATTCAAAGTGCACATTGTTGGAGAGAGAGATTTAAAAATGAAACTTCTTCCCTATCCAGAAAACCTCTCCACAAAGGTAGAAGAGGAAAAAAACAGTTTTATTATTGAATAAGCATTCAATCAGAATATATTATATGTCATTAGCCAATATGATCAAGACATTGCAAAAATGGAAATCTCAGTTTTTTATACAACCAGGTAAATACAACCCATTGCATGCATGTTCTCAAGATAAGCAATAAAAACTAGTCCTCAAGTAAGAGGACTTGACAGCACCATTTGTCACATGTAGTTCATCCTAAATTCACTTGGTAACTGGAGTGACCGTGTGTGTTAGCTAATTGGCTTTAGCCAAAGGTAAAAAAAAGATACTTCCTTTGGGAGGCCGAGGTGGGTGGATCACAAGGTCAGGAGTTTGAGACCAGCCTGGCCAAAATGTTGAAACCCTGTCTCTACTGAAAATACAAAAATTAGCTGGGCACGGTGGCACGTGCCTGTAATCCCAGCCACTCAGGAGGCTGAGGCAGGAGAATTGCTTGAACCTGGGAGGCGGAGATTGCAGTGAGCTGAGATCACGCCATTGCACTGCAGCCTGGGTGACAGAGTGAGATTCTGTCTCAAAAAAAAAAAAAAAAAAAAAAACTTCTAGGTATTTATGACAGGAGGTAGTTTGGGGCAAGGTTCTGAGGAAGTTTGACTCCTCCATTCCCATAGAAACTGAGAGATAGGGGCTTGGTTTTCCTTGCTTATTTTCAAAGAGATGTTTCTCTGGTGTTTGAGAAAGACATTCCTGGGTCATAAAACTGTCAAAAGATGTATAAAGCTTTTAAAAGATTTACATATGTATCAAAGAGAAAGAGATAGAACTTATAATTACAAATTTTCTAAAGTAAATGCTGAAAGAAAAGAGAAGGGGGAGACGTCTCTTCTTATTTTCAACAGGGAGAATTAAGACTCTTACTAAGTTGTATTTGCCCTCACAATGTAATTGCGTATGTGGGGGTGCTAACAGCCCAGAGAGGCCACACTTTACATTCAAACCAACACCTGCTCTAAATTCGGAAAGAAGGCGATGGCAACCAAGGAATCATATGATCCCTTCCTTACTTGTGTTAATTATATGTAGCCACCAATCACTTATGTTAAAAATGGTGACACAAGGCCTTTCATAGCTCCTTTTCTTTTCAGACCTTTTTTTTCATCAGTAAGCAGAAGGTAGAGAGTGTTGGCAGAATGTGAACATATTCAGAAATGAAATAAAAAGTTGAGTTAATTTTGCAGTTTTTCACTGTCCTGATAGAAAAAAATACGCATACAATTATGAGCTACAGACTAGCAATTATGTAATTTCAGTAATCTCACTTATGAGTTAAATACGCTTATATGTACATTGAAAACAGTCAGTGTACAATACAGAAATTAGTGGGTGCAATGAGTTCTAAATTTCTCTTCAAATAATCAATATGTCAGAATGTTCAGTTATTTGTCCTCCATATTAAAATTCAGTTTCCTTGTAGTTTCAGTAAACAACCTTCTCCACCAGTTCTAATCAGTTCACATCTGTTCCCCGGTCCCCAGCTCCGTCCTGACTCATCCCAGTCACCTGCTCCAGTCACCTGCTTTCACTAGATACCTGCTCTGACCTGCCTGTAACCATCTTTCTTGCCAAACCACCCACCCTGTTACTCAAGCTCATACCCCTGCTCACTTTTAAATAGCCAATCGGGATTAGTCTAACTTGTGTGGTCTAACCCTAGCCAGTAGGGGAATGACACAGCAGTAGGGGCAACCCCGTCAGGAATAAGTACCCCCTTTCCTCCCTTGTCCAAATGTGTGCTCACCATTGCTCCATCTGTGAGCTGCACCCTTCTACAGAAATAAACTGCCTTCCTGAGAGGATTTATCTTCCGGTGCTATTTCTTTTGTGACATTGAAATTTTACTTATAACAAGATGAACAATAAAATTTATTCTAACAAGTTTTATGCTTCTTATAATAATGGCATGAAATAGCAAATAAAATATATCATGACAAGTTGAGAAAGATAGATCATGGAAAGGAGAAAAAGCTTTCTGTTTTTGTATTTTTATTGAATATTTTCTCCTGCGTTTTGAACAAGGGGCCACACATTTTTGTTGTGCCTGGGACTCTGCAAATTACATAGGCAGCTCTGATCCCTTGTGGAGCTTTAAAAACTGAGGCTCCTAGATTCTATACCTTAGGCTCATGGTATAACAGTTCTCAGACAGAGGTCCCAAGCATCTGTACTTATAAAATTTAAATTAAAATAGAGGTTTCAGCTGAAACTCTATTTCTTAATACTTCAGCTGAAAAAGCTGAAACAGCTGAGGTATTAAGAACCACTACCATAGATGATTAGGAGAAGCCTGTGCTGTTCGGAGTGATCATAAAAGGCTTAATGAAGAATTTTAATAGAGCCATGAAGGAAAAAATAAGATTTAGTTGAAAGTTTCAGTGTGATGGTATTAAGGCTAAGCACACGATGAAGAAAAATGTTAAGGAAGTGTCAAGTAGAGTCTTGAAAAAGTATAACAAGGAGACAGTTTGCTTTGGGCCAAAAAAGTAGCTGAATGATTGGGCAAATGGCTCTCAAATTGTTAAAGACTTTTAGGGTGAGGCCTACTCGTGAAAACATTGGGGAGCACAGAATATTTCTAAGAAATGGACTTAGTACCAAATGCAGGAGAAACTATTAAAATGAAAGATGGGAGGCAGGAAAGAGAGAGTACATACTGCAGAGCTCTTGGCAAGAGATGAATAGGACCTAGATCAGCATTATATTTTTTAAAATGCAATTTAACAAATGCAAAACATAACAAACTGATGGCATGAAAAATATCACCTAAAGTGCATCCCATTACATGAATGCTGGTCAAAGCAAATCAACAGCTCCTTCAGCACATGTTAAGGGATAAAGATTATTGAAAACATAATGTATTCTTTTGAAAATTATAATTAATTTTACAGTTCAAATTTACAAAATGTGAAAATAATCATTCCATAACTTTTTTTAAAATCTGAAAATGCAAAACAGCCTGCAGCATATTTCGTGAGTTGCAAGGGACTATGAGCTCCTTAAATGATTGAGCAAAACTGGACCAGATTATGGCAATGACTTAAAGAACGAAGCTGAAAGAGCAGAAGCGAGAAACGATATGAGAAGATAATCACAGAATTTGTTGGCTGATTGGCTGCAAATAATGAAGGAATGACGACAGAAAAAAAAACTGGGAGGATGGTGTTGCCAAAGACAAAAATTGGGATTTCAGAAAAGAGAATACGTTTATTTTTAGATAAGGTAATTTTAATATAATGTTGGAGCAGGTCAATGGAAATGTATAACTGCCATTGACACCAGCGATACAGTCAGAGTTCATAGAAAGAAATGATCACTCAGGTAAGGTCTGCTAATAAGTATTTTATTTTATAAAATAAAATTGGAATGAAAAATGCTTGACGTTATGAGAGTAGATAAACCCTTCATAGGAGAAGCTTTAAATAGAAAAGATCTTGGCAAAAATGAATAGAGGTGATTATCAAAGACAGAGAAGACAAAATTCATAGACATTTCAATAAATCTAGTTTGATACAGAGTTGCAGGAATCAACTGAATTTTTTGTCTAAAATTCACATTCACTAGACAGCAAATTGCTGTGTCTGAATTCTGCACACATCTTTCCAATAACTGTTTTTTCTTATGTTTTTACTGGGTTCCTTTTAATTACATGCTTATTTTGATATTTTAACATTGGGGAGGTCTCCCTTTGTAGTGGCTATTAAGTTTATCTTTGATTGTTCAAAGCATTTATGTTAATGCAAGTAGGAAAGACAAAGTTGCATTTTAAATGTCTATTAATATTTATTACTGTCACAAAGCAAGAATATTTAATGTAATTGATAGTCCTATCACCTAAAATATTCTCTTACTTATATTTCCTGATAGAAACGTTTCATTGTCATTTTATGTTGTATATCCCTTACAGAGACTAGTTCAAAAATTTTAAAGGTGGGAGATAAAAATTATGCAGGTACAAAAGATGAAATAACAATAAACATAAGATATGTACAAGTCCTCCTCAGTGACAGGAAAATGGACTTGAAAAAACAAAGACATTTCTTGTTCTTGGATTAGAAGAAAAATCATGAACATGTCAGTTCTCCATAGATTAATTTGTAACTATAATACAACCCCAATAAAACTAGTAATCTCGTCTTTCCCCTGGAACTAACAAGTTTATTCTGAAATTGCAATGGAAGTCTTTCAGGAGTGGTCAGGGAAAGTTTAATGAGGAATCTGAGATGAGATGAGAAAGGTAAGAGAAATGAAAGTGGGATTGCCCCATTAGAAATGTAAACAAAAGCCTTCAGAATTAAAATAGTATGTGACTAGCACATGAATGTTAGAACCATATCAAAATAGAAAATTCAGAAAGACAATTTAGTACATGATGAAGGTCTCATCTCAGAAAATTGGAGGAAGAGATAGACTTTTAAATAAATAATTTGGAATAACTGAATAGCCAATTAGAAAAAGATGCCATAGTTCAGATGCTACAAAAGAATAAACTACAAATACATCAGTGATCTAAATCTTAATGTAAAATAAAACCATAAAAGGACTAGAAAACACAGATAAATTCATTATAACTTGAGTGTAGCCAAAACTTTCTAACTATAACTCAAAATCCAGATGTGTGTACGTGTATGTATAAAAGAAAAGATTGACAATTTGGACTACATTAAACAACAATAAAATTTTTCATGCAGAAAATCATTTGTCTAAATATCAAGGACACATGCAAATTGGGAGACACATTTGCAATATATGTTACAGGGAAAGTGCTGCTGTCCCTAATGTGTAATCAAATTCTTAGAGTGGAGGAGAACAAGAGCAAAAAAAAAAAAATTAGAAAAACGGGCATATGACATGAACAGCCATAAAGATTGTACAAAAAGCTCTCAAACATAAAAAAGGCTCAGCTTCACTCATAATAAAGAGTTTCAATTGAAATACAAATTTTCACCTGTCAAATTGGTAAAACTTCAGAATTGTGGCAATATACAGGCTATGGGTTCTTTCATTCATCACCGGCGGGAAGGTAAAACTACGCAACTGCTCTGAAGGGGAAAAATGCTTCATAAATATTTATTCTTCAAGCCAGTAATTCCGCATCTAGAATTTTACCCTAAAGTTAAACCTACCACAACACAGAAAAAATATGCACAAGGTTATTCATTGCATATTTGTGGTAGCTAAGTACTGAAAATGATCTAAATGCCCATATACTGGAGGCGGATTGGATAAAGTATGACACAGCTACATAGCGGAGTATTTTGCAGTAGCTCAAAACATTGAGGAAGACCTGTATAAACTAATATGGATTTATCCTCAGAATATATTGTTAATTGAATAAAGCAAGATGCAAAATAGTATATGTGATGTGTGCACATCTATGTACGTGTGTGTGTGTGTGTGTGTGTGTGTGTGTGTGTATACATCCTATGCTGAAGTAACTGGGGGTCAAGTGATACAAGGCCTGCAACTAGCTCTCAAATGTTTCAGCAAATAAGTGTGTAAATAACTGAATGAATACATAAATCTGTATTATATATGTCTATTACAGAGAGATAGAGAAGAGAAAAGGTAATCAAATGTGGCAAAATGCTAACAATTGGTGAATCTAGATTTCAGTAAAACAGGATAAATAAATTCAGGAGATCGATTGTAGAACACGGCAATTATCACAAAATGATGTATGGCATGCTTGAAAATTGCTTAGAGTATATTTTAAATGTTCTCATCACAAAAAAAGTATATAAAATAATAGATATGTTAATTAGCTTGAGTTGATCATTCTACAATGTATATGTATGTCAGAACGTCATACTGCACACTAAAAGTATATTTTTTATTTGTCAATTAAGAAAAATAATTGGTAAATCTAGATGAAAGGTATATGAGTATTATTGTATTATTCTTGCCTCTCTTCTAAATGTTCGAAATTGTTCAAAATAAAAAGCTGAGGCTTAGGGGGAGAACATGCATAGGCTTATAAATCAGGGACAGAAATAGCTGTGTCTCTACCCCATCCCACCTCTTGTACCCTTGGGTCAAAGAATACATATGTACAACTATCTCTGTGAATAGGTACTGCTACCTCTGGCAACATAGTCTTGATAACAATTTAGCTGCATCCTGCACTGTCCCTGAGTATTTCTACACAAGCAGAAAACTGGAGATTCATATGGTTTTAAAAATGTGTTACTCTTCATCCTTTCATCTCTGCCTACTTCAGAAAAGGGTAATGGATTTACAATGGTGTGTTCATATTCTGTGGCAGTGTATCATCAGCCTTAAAAAAGGGTTTGGAGAAGAATACAGAAGAGAAAAGTGATTTCTCACCAGTATTTTGGGGGAGAGGTGAATTACTCAGTGATTTTGTTACAGCCATCAGCATTGGAAATTAATCTGATTGCAATTTAGCCTTAGATTTCTTGATCCAGTATGAGAAAGATACGAAGCATCGAATTCAGTCCTTTCTAGCCCTGTTTAGATTTTGGTGTTCTGGTGCCAATCTAAAAGTTTGTTTCTTTTTGTTTGTTTTAAAGGAAGGATGCATTTTCTGTTATGGTTTTGAATGGGCCCTCTGACCTTGTCTTGGAAATGGACTAAAGTGTGGATAAGGTCACAGGCCTGATCTAAACTTATGTGTGTGGGTAGGGTAGTGGGTGTACTTGAGTAACAGGTTCCTGGTATGGGCATAAGACTCTCAGAGATCATTCTCTGGAAGCAGAACCCTGAGACCTGCCTCGGTCCTGCTTAGACCTCCAGGAGAGCCAGACTTGATGTGGCTCTTGGCTACAGGAAAGGGAACAGACTGTGCTGGGGAATTTGCAACTTGGAAAGTCTATTTTAAAAAAATGTGGGCTGGCAAATTTTGATGTCTTTACAAGGCTACATGTAAGACAATTATATCTAATTTATCTTAAAAACAAAAACAAAAACAAAAACAAAAAACCTTCATGTTTCTGACTATTGACTTCAGCTCAAAACTAACCCCCAAATAAAACCTTACACCTCTAATTGTTGACTCATTGTTAAACTGGAAAGCCAGAGATTCTTTATTTCAAGCCCAACTTTAGTGCAGTCTCTCTTATAAGATGGAAAAAATAACTAACTTTATCAAGTCCCATCAGGTTATTCCATCATTGGAGAATAACAATCCTAACCTTTCTTTCAGATGTTTCTTAAGAACAACTAATAAGCACCAAGGAATCTTGCTGAGAAGTTACCAGATAGTATACAAATGATATCTATTAAAACAATTCAATGAATTTCATCATGTTATGATTGTTAAACTTTATAGAAATATGTTCTATTTTAAAATTGCTCATTTTAAACAAGGGAATTTCTACCTTTAAGATGGCAGGTTTTAAAGATAATTTTTTGAATAACAATAGAAGGTAAAAATCAATTTTATTAGATAGGATTGTGATACTAGAGTGAAAGTTACTTGCTTGATTACAAGCCCTAAAGAAACTTAGAAAATAAAAAAGATTTCAGGTACAATTTGCTAACATTTGTAATATGCCTTATTATGCACATTTTATGAATTTATAAAATTTCCGCAGAAAATGTCTCAGCAGTTCCATGAATGAAATTAACCCACCAACTCTGAATATCAGAATTTATAAATTTATAAAATTTCCTCAGAAAATGTCTTAGCAGTTTCATGAATGTTAATCCACCAGCTCCGAATATCATGTAAAGATAGTGCTTATAAGAGGAAAAGCCTCATTTTATAACAACAAACAAAACCTTCTCTATTCAGTTAAATAAGGTAATAATGAGGCTTTCCTTTTTGTAGGGGAAGCACAGAAATGACTTTTTCTTCTGCTTTACAATCTCTCAATAGTTTTGTACTCTCTTGCCTCTGGTCACATACACATAGTTTTCATTCTGCCTGGTGCAAGAATCTTTCATTTCTTTAACTGGCTAACTTTTACTTATCTATAAGAATGCATAAAAACTTATACTCAAGACTGTAATAGGCTTCTCCTCCAATGGGCTATTGCCTCAGGTCCTTCTGCTGTTCAGAAATTTCTCACACTTACTCTAATTTCTTGTCTGCCTTCCCCATGGTGATGGAAGTCTCTGCTGGGGGTGAGGGGTGGTGGTGTCTATTTCAGGCAGAACTGTTATCTCCTGTTCCCAGCAGAATGATGAACATGAGATGTTTAAAATCAAACCAAAACCCGTCTTCCCTATTATGCTGGTTAATCAGGTAAAACTGTTTAGTGCAGTCTCTTTTATAACATGGAAAAAATAACTAACTTTATCAAGTCCCAACAGGTTATTCCATCATTGGAGAGTAACAATCCTAGTCTTTCTTTCAGATGTTTCTTAAGAATAACTAATAGGCAATAATATGATTGTTCTTTTTTGTTTAGCAAACTATTCTTTGTCCTGGAACTGAGCCCCTCACCTTTTCCCCCTCAATCTCATACTCTGCTGGAATCATTTCTGCTTAGCTCACAGGTCTCAATTTCGATAATATTCCATTTAAGGAAGCCTTCCTTGTGCTTCCAGCCAGGTCTGGGTATCCCTCTGATGTGCCACTCCAGCGCTCTACACTTTTCCTAGGATAACCTTTATTGTCCAGTATTGTCATTGCCTTTTCTGTGTCTTCTACCAGAATGTAAACTCCATCATAGCAGGGACCATGCCACATTGCTAACCTTCGTATTCCTGGCATGTGGTACCTACTGGTATATAGTATGTATTCACAAAATATTTGTTGAGTGACTAGTATTACACTATCATAATTATGTTTAATTACAAATGGCATCCTTCTTTTCCAGTTTTCGCTCTCCTTTCCATCCTTTGTATCTCTTCCAGGTTGACCTTTCTTAAATTCTGCCTTCATCAACTTATTGCTCAAAATCTTTTAATGCCACTTTAATGACTACATAATAAACTTACACTTCTGCATCTAGATGTTAAGGCATTTTTAAAAATATGCCTCTTTCTACTAGTCTCACCTTTGGTCCTTCTCATTGTATCTTCCACTCAAGATAGGCCAATTACCTTATTTGGACAAAACTTATCTGAACAAAACTGTATGTTCATTTGTAAGTTTTTGATTGTATTTTCAGTTCAACCCTAAAAATGCCTGCTACATCCATAGTTCCCTTCTCTGCAGTTTCGACCACAGTTTCTCTGTCAAAGAGACAGCTATGGTTTCAGTGTGTCTCCTCTGAAACTCATGTTGAAATTTGACCCCCAATGTGGCAACATCAGGAGGTTGGACCTAGTGGCAGATATTTAGGACATGGGGACAGATTCCTTATGAATGGCTCAGTGCCATTCCCAGTAGTAAGAGAGTTCTCCCTCCAGTGAGACTGGATTAGTTCTTGGGAGAATGGATCGGTTTCTGTGAGAGTGGGTTGTTATAAAGCCAGGATATTCCTTGGGTTTTGCCTCTTCACATGTGTCCACTTCCCCTTTGACCTTCTCCACCATGTCATAATGCAGCACAATAAGCCCTCACCAGAAGCCAGGGCCATGCCCTTGAATTTCCTAGCCTGCAGAACCATGAGCTAAAGAAACCTCTTTTTAAAATAAATTACCCCATTTCTGATATTCTGTTATGACAATACAAAATGGACAAAGACAGAGTTTTTCACTGAAGTTACATGTTGATAGACATAAATTTTGCCACCTCATTGACTGGGCCTGTGGTGTGTGTGTATTCATGGTGGAGTTATTGATACAGTAACTGCAAATCTCTAGACTAGCTAGATTCTGTGAAGTAGGCTAGGGTGCAAGTTCTGCCTAATATACATAGTACCAACCCAGGAACCAAGGAGACTAATCTCATAAAAAAGACTGAATGGGATATTAGTTAGCCAGATAAATAATGAGAGAGATATAGCTAGACCAGGAGAAGGGTTGTGAGGAGGAAGAGAAGGAGCAAAAAAATAAGGTGAAGTAGAGAAGAAACAGCAAATACATATAAGAAAAGTAGGGAATGAGCTGTGTGTACAGAGCCCATGAGGCAACAGAAACTGTGGGAAGAAGCAGAAAAATATACAGACTAGGGTATGAGATGCTTGGTTGCAGTTGAAAAATCAGGAATTAATGACCCTCTGCTGCTGTGGAGCAATGAGATAACTAGGTCACCAGTGCTAACTAGACACTGAATAACCTTTCAGTTCCTTGGCCATGAGCCAGTCTCCACAAAATCAACTGTACTATTTGTTCCATTTTCATAATACCCAATGTATGGCCCATACTAGACCTGCCCTCATTTCCACTTGTACTATCATAATAATCACATATTCAATTTGAGGTATCCTGAGTGGATCTCTGTTCCTGTCACCCTGAAAAGCTTCATATAGATTCATTTTGCCTTTGTAAAGCAGTAAAATACAATTTATTTTGGAGTAATCTCATAAAATACAAATAACTCCCAATTTTCAACCTATAGAACCACGATATAGTCTCTTATATCATGTAGTTTCTGGAACCCAAATTTTGTAAGCTGTTCTATTACTGCAAAGAGTAAATGAGCATCTTGCTTTGCTAAAAAAGGGTTTTTCTATTAAGTTTCATATATATTGAGTCTTCTTTTTTGGTACAAAATAGTTACTGAATTGTGTGAGCCCTATAATTACATTTCAACATTGACAGGTAAGATTGAATGTTAAGTAAAGTAATTCTTTCAAGTGCATTACAAGTATTACATACTTACTGAAAGTTAGTTGGCTTATCTGGTCAATACTTTGCAAATTAATTGAAGCAACTGATTCCTGGTGCTCGCTGAGAAAAGAAAAACCAAGGAGCCTTACATGAAATAATTATAGAGCATAAAACCACATATTGTTGAGAAAAACAGTACAAGAATGTGGAACAAACACCTAGCTTGTGCTCCTTAGCTTTCACTAGCCTTTCCTTCCTGAACTTAACATCAATTCTGTCTTCTGTCTATGCCCCACTTTAGGCCCTCTCTTGTCATCAGCCTTAGTCTATTTGTTCCTCTGTCCTTTTGAGGGACTGTGTTAACTTCCCTTCCCAAGTCTAACTTCTCTTCCCAAGTCCACAAGGGGCGTAGTTTCAAAGGCAGGAACTTCCCAGCACATGCCGACCTGCCTCTATCCACTCATCCCTTCTGGAAGCCTTGAGTTCTTTGTCTAACTTTCCTGCGTGCGAAGGTAGACTGCCCAGGTGAGCTCCCTTTGTTTAGATAGCCCATGAAAAGCTACAGGAGGACTCTGGGTGGGCAACTAATCCAGCATCAGAGTCAAAAATCAGTTACTCCAGAGGAAGTTTGGAAGAACTCCTCTCACTGTACGAGGACTTGAATGGGGCAGGAGTAACTCACCTGGGCCCTCACCTGTGTGGATTCCATTTCTGGATCCCCTCCCACAACAGCGTGGGAGTTCCCTCTCTTTCCCTCTCCCTACTTCTCTTTCTCTCTCTCTCACTCTGCCTAATAAATCGCTTCTCTGCAAAACTCTTTGGGTCTGATATTTACTTGAATGAGCCCACCGCACCTCCAGGGCCTCTTCCCCCATTCCTGGGGCCGGGGACCAAGAACCGGGAACACACGATTATAGTTTCTACTGTTCTGCAAGACCCAGCCTCTGATGAATAATCCTTCTAATTTGCCCCTTCGATTACTGGAATATTGAATACCACCGAGAAAATAAAACAATCATGAAGATATGTATATCAGACATGAGTCTTCAACCTTGGCTTGCTAAACATTTTTATGTGCTTGATCAGCTGTCACTCTTATTTCCATAGAAGAGAAATCAAGATTGAGTTGTTCTTTTTGAGTCCCGTAACTCGGGTCCCACCTCTGTCAACAAAGACTTTGCTATGCCCTTCATACACACATACATATTCAAAATGTAACACCTTCTCCAAGGTACCTAAGTTTGAATCTATCTCTGGCCTTCTGTTCAGTCTCTGAGACTGGGACCTATCAAAGCACAAACTCATCAAGTCCAGAAGGGAGTGCTGCCCACACAAGGGTTTTGGGAGTATTCTGAGTAGGACAAATATTTTTCTGGGATATTTATTCTTCTCTTGATATTAGCTAAACTTTTGTTTAGAGATACTAATGTTAAACTGAAGCTCAGATATGGTTGCAGTTTTATTTTATTTTTTTAGTTTTGAATTATTGGACTGATCATGAAAGGTTTTTTTTTTCCATACAGTGATAATAAGTGGAAAGGGAGTCAATGATCTGATCCTTTCTCAGCCTTATCCTCACCAATACCGAGTCCCAGAGAACCAAAGATCAGTTTACAAAAGGAAAATACAACTTAAAGAAATTAAAAACTAATGGTTCTTTAACTGAATGAAATTGGACTCAACTTGTTTCATCTCAATTTTGTCCCTGAAAATTTTCTGCAGAAAATATTAAACCTGACTGGGCATAGTAGTTAATGCCTATAATACCAGCACTTTGGGAAGCTGAGGTGGATGGATCACTTGAGTGCAGGAGTTTGAGACCAACCTGGGCAACATGGTGAAACCCTATTTCTAAAAAAATACAAAAATTAGCTGAGTCTAGTGGCTCACACCTGTAGTCCCAGCTACTTGGGAGGCTGAGGTGGGAAGATCGCTTGAGCCCAGGAGGTGGAGGTTGCAGTGAGTGGGGATCTTGCCACTACACTTCAGCTTGTGTGACAGAGTAAGATCCTGTCACAAAAAATCAAACTTTTAATTTTTAAGGCAATAAGATACTGAGGCTTAGATATTTTTAATATTTACTTTGACCTATGCAAAGATCATGAAATATTATCTTTGAAAAGCAAATATTTAAAGATTTGTAGGTATCCAGTAATTTCTTCATGTAATATATTAATAGTAATTTCTTCATGTAATATTAAAAAAGAGAGAATGAAGGAAAATTGCTTGGGGATTATTATTAACACAAAACAAGATTCAATTCTACATTATAGTCAAAGTGTTATTAAATAATTTATGCAATGACTTAGAAGTAATAGATTTTTAAATGTTATCAAAAAAATCTTACCTCCTTCCTCTTAAAGTCACACCCATGTTAAGTATTTGGGACCCTGAACATTCTCTAGACCTTCATTTCCAGATTGTATAACTCAAAGATACCATTTCTATATAACTCAGTGGCAGTTCTAATATAGTAATTATAGTCACTATACTGCTATCATAAGTTATTATGTATTCTACTTATTGAATGAACATTAAGTTGGAACAGTAATATTAATCTTAGCTAGAACTTCATACAGGTCACAATTTCCTAAGAGTTGGGTATGATTTATTCTCATTTTATAGGTGAGAAACTAGATTGACATAATTAAGTAGCTTGGCCATAGTCAATAGATAGCATGTTGCTCAGTCAAATTTTAACCTACACCAGCATAAGCCAAATGCCTCCTTTTAATAACATACTGTATTTTATCTTATATGTAACTTACTCTTTAAGTGTGTTCCCATGCAGTTAGTATATCATTTGACTATGAGCATCAATATATAAAGAAGACCTTATCATGCCCATTTTATCAATTAAAATTTTGAAGACCAGGTCGATTAAGTGGCTTCCGCAAAGTTACTTAGCAGGTCCATGGCAGAGCTGGCCTCTTGATGGTGATTTCACCTGTAGACTTTTCTAACAAATAGCCTCAAGACATATGGCATATATGGGTAGAGCCACAAAAAAGTCTCTCTTTTGTTGTTACAGTTTCAATAAATAATCTTAATAACACTTCTAATATTTTCCCAAAATTAGCTATCCTCATGCTTTTGTCTGAGGATAAATTGTTTACCAAACCCTGTGAGTTAGAAATCATGAAATAAAGAGGATAACTGACTGCTTATATTCTAATGTGTCTTTTCCTTTGGATTTTCCAGATACTCCTATACATTTTTTCTTCTTTTATTTTAATCAGTAATTTAAGAATATTTCACAGTCTTTAAACATTTTTATAAAAAATATTGTCCAACGTGTACTTTATAGATGATCATATTAAGTATGTATGGATCATGTTATTTTTAGTAATTGACCTCTCTGAAAGGAACTGGTTGTTATGGTTACCATAGAAAACAGAGCGTGGGGAGAAGAGGAGTCACTTTTAAAGTGCTGCAGAGTTTTGTTTGAGTGATCACATTCACAATTTCCCAGCTGACTTATTTCACCATCCTCTCAGGAAAAAACTAACTAATATACAAAAGCATGGAAAGTGCTATTTCTTAAATCTTTGGGTATCTAGTATATTCCAGATTCCATAAATGTGGAATCTACTACCTTTTTGTGTGCATGTCCTTAAATAATTTAGATAAGCGCTCTGACCTCCAAACACACAATTATTTCTAATTTTCTTATGAAAATTATTTTCTTTCTCCAACATTTGTATAGTTTAATCCTACAGTTATAGAACTATACTTTATAAATGTTTAAGAAAGAAGAGAGTTTTAACCTTCAGCCAGTTTTCTTTGTTGCAGAAGTATTGGTCTGGTTAGGATTCTGCTGAAGGCTGGTAGTTATGCAAAAATCAAAAGGCAGTCGTTTCAGTTATGCAAATATAATGTCCTCAGATTATTTGATATATTTACTTAGGACACTGAACACCTGCAGATATGATCAGTTAAAAATATGCAAAGAGAGCTAAGTCTCTGACTTATCTATTTATTTATACAAATTTTTAAATGTTTAATCAAGATACAAGGAACAGGCAAGTATTCAAATGAGATTTCTTATTGATCTTTGTAGAAGGATATGTTGTGCGCAAAAATAAAGTGAAAATAATTATATGCCATTCAAAGAGCTTAACATTAAAGAAAGGGCAAAGGCAGAAAAATAACATTTCCCTTCCACTCCTCCAAAACTTTCTTTTTGCCTAATTTCTGCCCCTGTTTTGAGAAATAGTAAGATTAAAGTACTCCCCAGGTCTAGAAATTTATACTGCCTGCTATTAATTGATCTGTCCAATGAACAGATCTGTATTGAGCAACTACTATGTACCAGGCACCATGCTATTGTTGAGGACTTTTAGGGGGTATTGATGCTAAAAAAAAAATTCCCTCCCTATTTACTGGGAGAGACTGAGATGTAAAGGAATAGGCAGAGAGACTTGGGAAGGCTAAAAAAAATGGGAGTGTATGCAAAATATTTGAAGAGCATATTACTCTAGGAGTTAAAGAAAAGAAATTTGTTGGTCTGCTAGTATTGGAATGCTGTTGAATAGGTAGTAGGAACTGAGGAATATTGGGTTTGAAAGGAGTAATAAGGAGGCAATGAAGTCAGAACAGAGGATATGGAGACTATTAAAAGAAATAAAAGAACAGGATAAGTTACCAAGAGGAAAAAAAAAGGAGTGCAGGAATATCAAAGGAAGTGGTGTAGTAAAAAGGGATTTGAACCTAGCAAGCCATCTTAGAGAAGTGAATCCAACAATCAGCTGACATTTTCCCTTGAACCATATGCCAAATCCTCAATTGTGTGGGGAGAAATTAGGAAGAAACCTAGCAGAAACATGCTAGACTATAGATTTTCACAGTCTTATAGGCTAAAGAGAGATTTTCTGCCCTGGATCCATCAAAAATGATATGCCTGATAAATATTTGGGCTTTCAGTTGATAGTTCAGACCCCAGTAGGACTATTCCCCAGGAACAGGAGAAAATTGGAAATTCACAAGCCTGAAACTTGACCTTGAGCCATCCCCATAACTAAGTGGATTGTAATGATCCTCTTTTACTCTAATTTCTCTCCACAAGAAAAGTAAATCTTCTCTGATGAAGTATAAAATTATAGCTTATGTAATTTTATAAAAAACTTTGTAATTCAAGAAAAATTACCAGGCATGTAAGGACTGAATTATTATAGAAAGTTTTTTTAGTTATTATAAATATGTCAAAGAAAATGGGTTAAAAGAATTTTTTGCCAGCAAGAATATCTATAAAAAATCAAATGAAAATTCTAAAACTGAAAAATATAATCACTGATAAAAGGAATTAAAATGGTTTGCATAAGATTTGGCAAAACAGAAGGTATGATTAGGGACACAGAAAATGGATCAGTAAAAAATATTTAAACTGACGCACAGTAAGAAAAGAAACAGAAAATACATGTCAAGTCACATTCCAAAAATCTCTGTGTAAGATACAGGTCCAAGAAAATACAAATCAGGCCACAGATCCAAAAAACTCTATGTAAGGAAAGTCCAAGAAATACATGTCAAGTCACAGATCCAATAAATCTCATGTAAGATAAGGCCCAAGAAAGCCACATCTAGTCACGCCAAAGTGAAACTGCTGAAAAATAAACATAAAGAAAATAATCTAAAATCACCCAGAAGAATAAAGACATATGGCTTTCAAAGGGAGGAATGGTGATACAAACAGCTGATTTCTCAACAAAATTAATGAAAGCCAGAAGGTAATCGAATGGCAGCTTTAAAGCCCTGAAAATGAAACGCCAATGAAGAATTCTGTAATCAGTAAATATGTTCATCCAAAAGGCTATTTTGATGTTTTGAAAATATATCTCCAAAAAAAGTTTTTGTATAAGAGATAGGGACTCTTCTAACAAACATACTCAGAATGAATGCTTTGCCAAGAGGCCCACATAGAAAGAAATACCAAAGGGATTTCTTCTACCAACAGGAAAATGATCCTACAGGGAGGCACAATATTGCATGAGAAAATACATAGCTCCAGAAAGAGTAAATAAGAAGGTAAATATAAATAAATATGGATGTTTAAATCAATGATTAATAATGTTTTGTGACGTTTAAAACACATATAAACAAAAAGTACATAGCAACAATTGTGAAAAGAGAAGAGGCTGGTAAATGGATTTAAAGTATTATCAGATCTTTTTATTGTCTGAGAAGTATTAAAATTACTAACTTATGTTAGACTCTAATAAATCTACTTGTTTTTCATAATACCTAGGGTATACTAAGGTCATAACAGAACATGAATAATCAACAAGTTAAGAAAAGGAAATGGAATGGCAAAAATAATCCACTTAAAAGAAGCAAGAAAAAAGAAAAAATTGATCAAAAAAATAGTAAGATGATAGATTTAAACTGAACATATCACAATTCCACAATATGTAAACGGTCTAAATATTTCCAATGAATATTCTAACACTGCAGACTGTATATAAAAATAAAATGTTCACTATAACAACCAAAAATTTGAAAGAATGAAAAAAGATAAACTGTAAAAACACTAGTTAAAATAAAGTTGCATTAACTATACTAATAAGAAAAAAATATAGCCTTTAAGATAAAATTATAATAGGAATTTGGGAATATATTGAACCAAATGATTTATTCCTATAGCTAGTTGATGTGATTTTTAATAATATTTTAATCATGCCATTTAAAGTTTTATTTTCTAATTGCCCATCTCTAATTAGAAACACAATTGATTTATGTACATTCCTAGAATCTAGCCATCTTGCTATATTCACTTAATTCTAACAGTTTATCTGTACATTTTTCTACAATCACACTTATGTTATCTACAAATTATGACAGTTTTACTTATTCCTTCACAACTCTTTCTCTTTTATTAATTTTATTGCCTTATTGCACTGGACGGAACCGCCACACATCATTGAATAGCAGTGGTGATGATAGATTTCCTTTTCTCATTCTCAATACCAGTGGGAAAGCTTAAATTCTTGGCATGAATTGTGACACACACTGTAGGATTTCTGTAGATTTTGTCAATCAGATTAAAGAATATCCTTTCTATTATGATTTAATTGGCTGTTTCCTTTCTAAATTTTTTAGATTATTGATTTTTAACTTTTCTTCTTTTAAAAAATATTAGAAAAGAAAAAAATATTTCCATGTATAAGAATTGACTCTGAGTTTATCAGTTCCACACATAAACATAATATTTTCTCAATAAAAATATTAGGTCAAATCATCTGAAAGAGCCATTTTTTGGTAGGTGAAAGAAAGTCAAATGTCAGAAATTCCACAAGTTTCAGTTAATTATTATGGCATACCCAGAATTCTCAACTGACGTTATCAGCTATTTGAAATGTATTAACTGCAAAATGCAACTTTGAAGATGATTACAGGCAATTTTGTAGAAAAACATTACATAACTAGATCATATATTTTAAAAAATGTGATCTTCAGAAAAACTGCAGTGTCATAATGTAGTTAATTGCACATTATTCAATCTAATAGTTTGACATGATGTGAAGAGTTAACTGAAGGTGTCAACAAGTTTAAACATAGTAATCATAAAATGCAATTTTGAAGCAACTTCTTTAAAAAACACATTCTTCGAAAAATAGCAGTGACGAGGTGTTATAGAGAGATATGGGTAAAATGAAGTCCTTGATTATATACAGAGAATAATTATTCTGCTAGTATTTGTAATATTCACATAATCAATATAAATAAGTGTTTTCTGTTTTGTTTTTGGCCAGTGACATTCATTCGTAAACTGACTGAGATTAAGGCTATGATTTGCTAAAAAGCATTCATTTTACAAACTAACGTAAACAATTAGGATACCTTGCATGACTCTGAAGAGGAGATATTGGGATTAAATTAATGATTTCTCTCAAGTATTTGAAATAACACCAACTAAATGACTGTGGCCTTCTAGAAATGTACCAAAGAGACACTCTCATGCATATGCATGTGTAAAGTAATAGAGTGTAGCACTGTCTGCCAAAAATAGAAAATAATCTAATTGCAGTTGTAAGGATAAATAAACTGTAGTCTTTCTGTACAGTAGATTTTAAAGGTTAAAATGAAAGAGTTAGATATGTATAAATCTCACCAGTATAGTGTAGAATGAAAAAAAGTAACAAAAGGATAGGTAGATAAATCATTTAAACCTATAATATGTAAAACAATATCATTTATTATTTATAAGTAGAGTTGATTCCCATTATTTATGGTAGTTATAGTCTATGAAGTTTGCCATGAATACTGAATTAGCAAATAGTGAACCATTGCTCCTGGGAGAAATAGGGATTAGTTTCCTGAAGTCTCTGGTCACAATGTTTTAATCAACGTATTAATATAACTTTGTGTTATATGTATTTATTTTTAAAGACACTTTATCTAATATACATTGTAGATATGTCACACTGAACTCACAAGCAATAGCATTCTACCTAAAGCCTGAATAAAGATTATCTAACGCATATTTCTACAAGAGGCACATAGCAGCCTTCTTGCACTTAGGAATACTTGACAGTATTTTAGGACTACACTTGGAATAGACAGACGTTAAAACTGAAGATTTTAATAGAGCTTATTCATTGGTAAGTCCTGGAAGAATGTAAATAAGCTTCACTTTCATTAATTTAAAAAAATTACCACAGATACTGACAAAGACTCTCTCCTTGATCAAACTAGTCACATTTTTGAGCTCTCCTCTCAACTAGATCTCCACCTAGGCTCCTGTCCTTGCCTGGTCTCCATAGCTCACTTTTAACAAGAATCCTGCTAAGTCTGCAGAGAATCTCCTACTCTTGATATCTGATCACTCTGACTATTGGAAGCCATTTTAAACAGAAAAATCACCAACAAACAGCACTAAAATGTGCTACTAAATAGACCACAAAAAAAGTACGTTTACAGAATGAAAACTGAAACAAGAAACCAGAGCACCACCTTGTTTAATCTGACCTAGGTTTGTGCACATTGAACAAATTAAATTTCTCACTGCCTGGCATGTTTGCAAATGACTGCAAAAGCTTCACAAGTATTGATTTTTAAACTACAAATAAGTCTTAGAGAATAGACAAATTTACAAATATGAAATCCAGAAATAATCAGAATTAACTATATATACATATGATTACCAAACTATGTATGGGAATAATAAGCACCAATTTCAAAATAATGATCACCTCTGGGGAGCCAGAAAATGGGAAAAGATAATGGAGGGCTAGAGCTATTTTTTTTTAATTGGAGAGAGACAAAACTGGGACATACAAGGCCTGATCATAAATATGTTATATTATTGTTAGTGCTTTTCTACACATTTAAAATATTTCATATTTAAAAATAAAAATTAGAGAAGTGTGATCTGTCTGTGTGTACTGTTTCATTTGAAGACTTTTTACAAAGCTTAATTTGTAGCTGAATGTTATAAGATATAAAGAATTTTTGTGGAAAAAGTTGTCAATGATTCAAGCAGAATATTGATAGAAGACAACAAAAATCACCAATTAAAGATGTTGCCTAAAAACAAGAAAAGTCTAATTCTATATGAACATTTTAGAAAGAGATGAGAATGAATTTGATCAGAAGTTTCTAAAGTTGGCTGTACTGTAAAAATAACTGAGTAACTTTCAAAAATATATGGACAGACCTCTGAATCCCCAATCTTTCAGATTCCAATTGGGTAGGTATGAAGTCAGTGTTTCTGAAAAGCACACCAAGTGGATTCTAATATATAATTAGATTAGAGAACCACCAGACTAGATGTTAGCCTTAGACCCAGGGCCTCTGATACCATGCACACAGCACTAGGTTGGTACCTCTTAGAGCTGTGCAATGTAGCAGCCCTGTTAGATTCGCATGCTCTCTCTGTTATATTATTATTAGGACTCTGAGGAATTATAAGATCTGATGACTTGTTTAAGAGCATAGAATCTGAAAAGTAGCTCGAGATACATACATTTTTAATTCCATTTTATCATTCCCTTCTTTTAAAAAAATCAATTCCTTTCTTTGGCTGCTTTAAAATCAAGCATGTATACACAAAAAAACGAAACTTTTCAAATGTGGTGTAAATAGATTTAATAGAATCCTAGTTAAAGTCATTAATGTAATAATATTTAGGGACACAATTATATTTCTAAATCTGAATCCAAATACATCAAAGGAAAAATATTCAGAACCAGTAAACATCAAAGAGATTTCTTGACCAAAAAAATGCAGACAGTTTCTCTATTAAAATGTCAGTGCTGGTATGTCTTAGCTGAGCCTGTTTTTAAAAATATTAAAACAAGAAGCAAGTAGAGCAGAGATGTGAGTTTAGTTTAATGTTTTTTCTTTCTCCCTTTCTCTCCTCAACAAATTCATTCAGCATCATTGTCCTTACTTTGGCATTGGAAGCTCCTTCTCTAGCTCTGTCTTGCCTTCACTTTTTGCCTGGCTGTGGCTTAGAACTCAGAAGAGGTGTTTATAGGAGAAGAAATGTTTAGATTTTTTTTTCTGGAGGACAAAAGCATCCTATGTTGCAGTAATATTATGTAGAATATGTTGCTTTGTAAACAGTACCAACGACCCCTTCTACTATGAAAATGCTTAAAATATTTTCTCTATATATGTTGTAAGTAAACTTTTTATTTTTAACCCACAGTTAATTTACAAACTAGTTAATCAAATTTCAAATCAGCAATATCTGAAGAAAATAGGCAAATTCCATTTATTGTGTACCAGCTTGTTTCAGACCAATCTGCCCACTGAAAACAACTAGAAAAAGTAAGAAACATGGAAATGAACTCTCTGAAGACACTGGAAAGTTATCAAAGCAGTGAAGACTTGAAAGTTCAAGGTCCTAGAAAGAAGGGAATAAAGAATAATGAGCCCAAGATTTGCTGTCACTTTTCCCTTGAGACATTTGTAAACTTACAACAGACAGCAAAAAGACTGGGAAGCTGGAAGTCAGTAACAGAGACTGAGAAGCTGAGGAGACCCTTATGCAGTTTAATAGAATAGAATTAGGGCAACAAAAATTTGAGTGTAGAGCTTTCAAAAGAGGAGAGACTTTGGTAAACATCCAGGCTATCAGCTGGGATTCCTGAAAGGCTACATGCTAGGAGTAAAGTCAAATGGAAATATACCAGTCCTTACAAAGATTGAAACATAGCTTCATCTCTGTTCCTATTAGACTAGTGACTTGCCCTTACTGTGACTGCCTGCATAAATCCAAAGTGAATACTCTCTAGGAAAGTATCAAATCATTCAGAGCTGAAATTTTCTCCATAACTTTTGTGGATAATGTCCACAATGTAATTAAAAAACCATACTTGGCATACCAGTGAACAAGTTCAAATAGTCAAAAATCAACAGAAAATAATTGAAAATAGAAACAGATTCATGGGAGATCCACATATTATATAACACTGACTTTAAAATATTTGTCATTAGTATGCACAAAAGTATAAATGAAGGATGGAGCACATCAAATCACTGGAATCAATAAATAAGAATCAAGTAAAAATTATAAAACTAAAAGCCATATGTTTTAGTTCATTTATGTTGCTGTAAAGAAATACTGGAGGCTGAGTAATTTACTGGGGAAAAAAAAGAGGTTTATTTGGCTCTGGTTCTGAATCGGGAAAGGTTTGAGATTGGGTATCTGTATCTGGCAAGGGCCACAGGCTGCTTCACCTCATGGGGGAAGACTAAGGGGAATGGGTATGTGCAGAGATCATGGCAAGAGAGGAAGCAAGACAGTGAGAGGGGAGGGGCCAGGTTTTTTTTTTTTTTTTTTTTTTTTAACACCCAGCTCTCACAGGAACTAACAGAGGGAGAACTCACTTACTGCCCCCTCCATAAGAAGACATTAATCTATTCATGAGAGATCCAACCCCATGACCCAAACATCTCCCATTAGACCCACTTCCAACATTGGGGACCAAATTTCAACATGAAATTTTGATGGGTCAAATAAGCCAAACTACAGCACCATATGTGTTTGCATATATCTCTATCTTCCTAAATAATCCCCATTCTAGCTCTGTCTCCTGATCACTGGAATTAAAGTTAAATTTTAACTTTAATTAAAGTACTCATATATATTTATCTTTATTTTTATCAATAGACTTTTTCCCTAAGGAAGGAAAATGTCCAGTTGTTAAAATAGAATTCTATAAAGAGCTCAATAAAGACATTACATATACCATAATGTATAAATGTGTGTTATGTTATTTAATTAATTAGACAAATACAAAATTATTCATTAACTAGGATTGTCTATAATTTTATTATTAATGAAGAATATCTGAGTTGAGTGCTATAAGATTATAGTCTAAATGTCAGTCATAGATAAAGTCTTTGGGTTTCAAAATATCAGTAAATTCATATCGTTTTATGTATCCTGGCAGAAGTCCACAGTAATTCAATATATCCTCTGAGTGAAAAATCTCATGTTCTTACTTGTTCTAATAAAATCATTACTCTGTAAAGTCAGATGACAAACAGGTGCTTAATCACTATTTTTTAATAGCTGTTTCCTAGTTACAGATGTATTTTTAGGTATTTTACAAGTTTATCTTTAGTGTAGCATGTATCTAAACACATAAATATATGCATACAGATAAATATCTACTTTATTTAATTGGTAAACAGATTAATGAAATTAATACGTATTTTTCTAGAAATTCTGAGGGGCCAAAGGTAAGAGTGGCACTAATGGAAAAAGGGAAAAAAATATGTTTTAGGGCCTAACCCCTGCAGAGCAGTATTATTTTTCCCACTATCCAATCATGCTCCAAGAAATTAAGTAACCTAGTCATGGGCACAAAGCTAGGGAATGGAAACACTGGGAGGCAAACACAGTTCTTTTTAAATTTTTTTTTGAAAGTTCATGTTTTTTCAAACACAATGCACTTTTTATCTACAGAAATATGTAGATGAAAGGGCACATTTATGTTAAAATTGGTAAGGCTACAATCCCATTAGAAATGTAACAAGAATTTTATGTGAAGTTTATTACATTCCCAATTTGATTGTGGCTAGAAAGTCCATCAAAACTAGATCTCTGATTGCAGAAAAGCTGGACAAATAGAAACAGCTCTGGTGCACAGCTCCCAGCAAGACTGATGCAGAAGGCAATGATTCCCACATTTCTAATTGAGGTATCTTGTTCATATCTCTGGGGCTGGATGGACAGTGGGTGCAGCCCAAAGAGGGTGAGGCAAAGCAGGGTGAGGCATCTCCTCAACCAGGAAGTGCAAGGGGCCAGGGAACTCCCTCTCCTAGCCAAGGGAAGCCATTAGGGACTGTTCCCTGCACTCCAGCCCCGACATTACACTTTTCCCATGGTCTTCACAACTTGCAGACCAGGAGATTCCCTCTGGTTCCTACAACACCAGGACCCTGGGTTTCCAGAACAAAACTGGGCAGGTATTTGGGAAGACACTGAGCCAGCTGCAGCATTTTTTTTTTCTCATACCCCACTGGCACCTGGAATGACAGTGAGACAGAACTGTTCATTCCCCTGGAAAGGGGGCTGAAGCCAGGCAGCCAAGTTATCTGGCTCGGTAGGCCCCACCCATTGAAGACCAGCAAGCTAAGATCCACTGGCTTGAAATTCTCCAAGCCAGCACAGCAGTATGAGCTCAACCTGGAATTTTTCAGCTGGGTGGGGAGAGAGGCATCCACCATTGCTGAGGCTTGAATAGGCAGTTTTAACATTAGTGTAAACAAAGTGTCTGGGAAGTTCAAACTGGGTGGGGCCCACAGCAGCTCAGCAAGGCCTCTGCAGGCAGATGGTGTCTCTAGACTCCCTCCTCACTGGGCAGGGCATCTCTGAAAAAAGGCAGCAGCCTGTCAGGGACTTATAAATAAAGCCCTGACCCTCCTGGGACAGAGCACCTGGGAAAAGGGGCTGCTGTGGGTAGAGCTTCAGCAGACTTAAACATCCCTGCCTGGCAGCTCTGAAAAGAGCAGGGAGTCTCCCAGCACAGCGTTCCAGCTCTGATAAGGGACTGGTTCCTCAAGGGGTTCCTGACCCCTGTGTATCCTGACTGGAGGACCTCCCAGTAGGGACCAACAGACACATCATACAGGAGAGCTCTGGCTGGCATCTGGTGGTTATCATTCTGAGACGAAGCTACCAGAGAAAGAAACATGCAATAATCTTTGCTGTTCTGCAGTCCCTGCCAGTAACTCCCAGGCAAGCAGGGTGCGGAGTGTACCTCTAGCAAACTCCAGCAGACCTGCAGCAGAGAGGCCTGACTGTTAGAAAGAAAACTAACAAACAGAGATAAATAGTCTCAACATCAACAGAAAGACATCAAATGAGAGACCCATTCCAAACGTCACCGACTTCAAAGACCAAAGGTAGATAAATCCACAAAGATGGGAAGAAACCAGTGGAAAAAGGCTGAAAACTCCAAAAACCAGAATGTCTCTTTTCCCCCTAGGAATCACAACTCCTTGCCAGAAAATGAACAAAACTGGATGGAGAATGAGTTGGATAAATAGATAGAAGCAGGCTTCAGAAGGTGGGTATAAGAAACTTCTCCAAGCTAAAGGAGGATGTTCTAACCCAATGCAAGGAAGCTAGAACCTTGAAAAAAGGTTAGACGAAATGCTGACTGGAATAACCAGTTTAGAGAAGAGCATAAACAACTTGATGGAGCTGAAAAACACAGCACAAGAACTTTGTGAAGCATATACACAAGTTCCAATAGCTGCATCAATCAAGCAGAAGAAAACATGTCAGAGACTTGAAGATCAACTCAATGAAATAAAGCGAGAAGGCAAGATTAGAAAAAAAAGAGTGAAAAGAAATGAACAAAGTCTCCAAGTGATATGAGATTACGTGAAAAGACCAAACCTACATTTAATTGGTGTACCTGAAAGTGGCAGAGAGAACAAAACCAAGTTGGAAAATGCTCCTCAGGATGTTATCCAGGAGAACTTCCCCAACTTAGCAAGGCAGGCCAACATTCAAATTCAGGAAATACAAAGACCACCACAAAGATACTCCTTGAGAAGAGCAACCCCAAGACACATAATCGTCACACTTACCAGGGTTGAAATGAAGCAAAGAATAGTAATGGCAGCCAGAGAGAAAGGTCAGGTTACCCACAAAGGGAAGCCCAGCAGACTAACAGTGGATCTCTTGGCAGAAACCCCACAAGTCAAAGAGAGTGGGTGCCAATATTTAACATTCATAAAAGAAATTTTAACCCAGAATTTTGTATCCAGCCAAATTAAGCTTCATAAGTGAAGGAGAAATAAAATCCTTCATGAACAATCAACTGCTGAGAGATTCTGTCACCACCAGGCCTACCTTACAAGAGCTCATGAAAGAAGCACTAAACATGGAAAGGAACAACTGCTACCACCCACTGCAAAAACATACCAAATTGTAAAGAGCATCGACACTATGAAGAAGCTGCATCAACTAGTGGGCAAAATAACCAGCTATCACCATAATATTAAACTTAAATATAAATGGGCTAAATGCCCCAATTAAAAGACACAGACTGGCAAATTGGATAAAGAGTCAAGACTCATCAGTGGGGTGTATTCAGGAGACCCATCTCACATGCAAAGACACACACAGGCTCAAAATAAAGGGATGGAGGAAGATTTACCAAGCATTAAATAATGAAATTAAGGCAGAAATAAAGACATTCTTCAAAACCAATGAGAACAAAGACACAACATACCAAAATCTCTGGGACACATTTAAAGCAGTGTCTACAGGGAAAT
>CAUYLG010011932.1:0-51389 GCA_963573385.1 Cacajao melanocephalus
TCATGACTTTTTTGAAATCTATTAAAGAGCTGAGCTCACAGAGCAAAACCACTGGCTGAAATTTTGAGAGACAGTGCTTTCAGAGAGAGTAGATAACAGTTTCTATTTACCTTCTCCAGACACAACTGGACAAAAAGCATGATGAGGGCTGAACGCACAATCTTACCAACTTTTATCCACAAGCCTCACTGGATCTACTCCTAGAAAAGATTGGAAAGAACCCTGGGGGGAGTGTCTGCTGTGCATATGGAGAGGGAGGGGAACAGCACCAGAACATTTAAGAGGGTCAAGAAACTTCTTGATTCTTCCCCTTTGTGTGTTCTGTGGAAAAAAGCTTTAGTCTGGAGGGGTAGAAGGGTGTCTCTGTTGGCCCCATTGGTAAACATTCAGCGGGTAGATGAGAACCGGGAGAGAATCTTATGCCTGGAGGAGTGGCCCTGAGCCAGAAACTGCAGCCAGGGGTGGTCAACAGAACCAAGAAGTCTACCTTCATGAGATTCAGGAACACAGTGTTTGACTTAGACTGACCCTTAATCAGAACATCAAACTGTATCCCCAATACCCTGCCACAAAGCTAAGAAGCTTTCAGTAACAACCACAGAATCCTACCAGGAAAGGAACAAGTTTATGCAAAGAGGCACAACACAAAGAATCTAAGGAGTATTGCTCTAGTAAATGATCCCCCTACCGGAGAGACAAACTGTTGTGCAGATACATGAAGCCTGTAATACACTGATGATAACTATGGCAATAACAGATCATAAACTAAGTCCAACTCCTAACCAGATTAACTCAAACCCTTCACCAAAGGCCTCATAAAGAACAGGTGTGCTCATTTCCAGTCATAAAAATTATTCGCCTCAGTCACTGTTGTCCTACGCTACATGTCCAGCTTTTAACCAACAATTGAGGCCCATGAAAAAGCAGAAAAAAACTCCCAAGAAAAAGAGCAGTCATGATGATACATTTTTTAAAAAGGTAGCTTAAGAACAAGAGCACTGTTTTGTACATGTTAAATGGTTAAATACTATAGGGGATTTTGCCTTGAAAAAGTTTGCTTGAGGCAGTGAGCATTGAATGAAGTTGCAGTTAGTGAATTACTGTAAAGTAGTAGAAGGAAAAAAGTTGTAAGATGGAGTGGAAAATTAATAACGTGAATGTGTGTGGTTCATGACCACCTGAGTTTTGTGTATGTGGGTGTATTGTGAATTCCTACATGGCTTAGATCATTTGGATACAGTTTTCTGCGTTAACTTAGTGTTGGGACAGAATCACTATAAGCAAATGTGAAATTTGCATCATGCTGCAGTTGTTCAGTAATATACCAGTCCTGTTAGAATAAATTCACACGATCAAAAAGCATTATATTATAGCAGAACTGACCATATACCTTTCAATATGTAAACAGTTAAGTATGATTATACTAAAATACCCAAAGGATGTGTCAGAGGCTTGTACCTTTACATGGAATCATTTTGAGTTTTGACAGAAATGTTGATGGCTACAGGTTTGTCACATTGGTGGCTCAAATACCACAATTGGCATGATCATAAGCATTGTCAGAAAAGAACAGGGTTAATAAAGTATAATCTCTTAATTTACATTATAGTTACATTCCTGGAAAAATCTGTGTATATTAAACCCTGCAAAATGTACTTGGTGAGTTATATATAAAACAGAATTAGATTCTGTGTTTCATTCATTATAAATAGGTTTTTGCCTACATGACTAACCATTTGGACTTTTGGACTTTTTTTTTTTTTTTTTTTGAGACCAGATCTCACTCTGTTGCCCAGGCTGGAGTGCAGTGACACGATCATAGCTCACTGCAGCCTCAATCTCCTGGGCTCAAGCGATCCTCCCATCTTAGCCTCCTTAGTGGCTTGGACTATAGGCACACCATGCCCAGCTAATTTTTTAATTTTTATTTTTAGTAGAGAGGAGGTCCACTGTGTTGCCCAGGCTGGTGTTGAACTCCTGAGCTCAAGCAGTCTTCCCACCTTAGCCTACCAGAGTGCTGGGATTACAGGTGTGAGCCTCTGCCCCTGGCTCACTTGGACATTTGAAAGTCGTATGGTGCAGACAGTACTTATCTGTGGGACTGTAATGTATGTTGAGTATCTAGTCTCATCCACTAAATGCTAGTAGTGCTCCCAGTCATAGTGCCTCAGATGGGATGGCATCATAACCCAACCATTACTTTAGTTCAAAATTTTAATCAGTGGTTTTCAACATATTTTTTCTGTTTCAGCAGTGTTCACATGCTCAGCACATGCCAGTCTGCAACATATTATGTGAAGTGATTCTTAATCATAGGAATCCTTTGAGAGTCATTGAGTTAGGAGATTTCTTTGTAACAAATAGCTAAGCCAACATGTTTATGATTATCTTTGCTAATTTGAGATAGTTACCTGTGCAAAGGTACATTTAGGTGTGGTTCAGTCAATAACGCCATATAACTTGCTAGTAATTATTTTCAGATGCTCTTCAATAGTCTACATGTGTGAGTTTTACTTGCACTTTTATGGACTACTTGTGAAGAAGAGTGAGCTTTTAAAGTCAGTGGAATTTTACAGTTTAAGCACTCGAGTTGCCTTTTCACATATTTAGCACATGCCTAGTGGTAATCTCTTTACAACTGATTAGTAAGTGTTTGATATTTTGATTATCAGGTAGCAAAAAACCTCTAAAGCAATCTAAAATAATTATTTTAGCTGGGTTCACAATCATCATACCTGTAATCCCGGCACTTTGGAAGGCTGAGGTGTGAGGATCATTTGAGGCCAGGAGTTCAACGCCAGCCTGAGCAACCCATCTTTTCAAAAAATAAAATAATTAGCTGGGCATGGTGGCATGTGCTACTCTGGAGGCTGAGGCAGGAGGATTGCTTGAGCCCAGGAGTTTGAGATTCCAGTGAGCTGTGATTGTGCTGCTGCATTTCAGCTTGGGTGACAGCAAGACCCTGTCTCTTAAATTATTTTGATGCTTTGATTTTTGTCAACTCTAGTTGCCACAACTTAATGGAAGGATTGATAAGGTTATGAATGGAGGAGATATTCTCTAATATTTCCTATATTCTGTAACATTTAAATGCTTATACATGGTGTTCTGACTTGTACTGTATTCCTTAGTCGTCTAAGGCTATGGGGTTTCTCTCCTCAAACTTCTATTCAAACTACAGAATGTGTTTTGAATGTTTATCAAATCTTATAGCAGATAAGCCATATTTTTCTCCAAACCTTAGAGCTAATGGCCTTAATTTTGAAACTGAAACTTTGCTCTTTTGAGATAATTTGATAGTGTTCTGTAAACTGTAAAGCATTACAGGAGAGGTAGGAATAATAGGGATATTTCAGAAAGAATTGAACTAGAAATGGGTGTTGCTGTTTTTCACTGAGTGAAAGGGAAGGTATAGCAAATTAAACTTCTGTCTTTTAATAGTATAAAGAGAACAGTGTTTAGGTGTTCAGGATGCTTTCTGTAAAATTGTCTTCAAGTTGTATTTGTTATAAGCTTAGGAAATTTAGTCCTGCATTATGCATTTGCTGTAGTGATAGGAAAAACAGCAACAAGTTAAAATATAGCTGTTAAAAATTTCTTTTGCTCATTATAGGGCGTCTTTACCATAGTAGAGCATGATTATTAAGTGCCTGTTGATAAGCTGAAGAGCTTACAGAAATAGTATACTTTGTTCTTGCATAAGCCGGGTTATGCTTCAGAGATAAAATGAAATAGAAATTAGGTCTAGAAAGTTACAGTAATGTGTATAAACTAAAAATATGTAAATGATGAATAGCAGTGATTTCAAATGCTTAAGTGAACATGTTTCTGGAAAATATTTTCAGGTGAATATTTTAAGGCATTTTTAAGCTTTGGAAAGGGAAGCGTCATAGTAATACATCTTTCATAGAAAATTAAAAATTTTTTTAACAACAGATAAAGGTTTATTTTGTCAGAAATGCAAATTATTCTCAGATGAGATGAGTATACATGTGATAGAAATAGAAGAGATGTCTCTTTTTCAATACTTGATTTATATTGTTGAATAGAAAAGGTCAACAAAATTAACTGCTGTGTTATGTATACTTGTCCCCTCCTCCTGTTAAATGTTTCTTCAGATTTAGGGGCTGCTTTTGAATTTCTCTTGCCCTTGTATTTCATGAATATATACCCAGCTTGTAATTGAAAGGAAACAACTTTTTAAAAAGAGTGGGGGAGATCTCAGATTATTTCAGCTACCCTATGGTAGTGAAAGTAGTTAAAAGTTAATTTTGATGTGGCAGACAATGCAAACATTTCACGATTAAAGCTTCTGGGCAGTTATTTGAAGATGCGATTATCAGATGAAATTTGGTATTACCACTGGCTTTCTTTTTTAACATTTATCTCTGGAGGTATCTGGTTCTTCAGTAAGTTAAGGAAGGCTAAGATGGCAGGTACTAAAATCTTACTTTGTGATAGATTTATGGTTTAAGATTCCTGTCAGTATCATACACATTACACATACTGATGTTCATTTAGAAGAAAATGCTTTTACCTGTACTTGAGTCATTCCTTAAAATGAAGCTAAAATTTAAAAAGAGGGTTAAAGTTCATTTGGCAATTTCCCCCATAGGCAGCACATTCTATCTAAACAGTTTAGTTGTAGCTTTTTAATCTGGGTAAAAATTAACCTTTTGTTAGCCATTTATATTTTTTACCATTTGTTTGAAACCAAACTAATCTAGTGCTATGATTTACTCAGATTTTGAATCCAGTTACAAACAAAACTAGATCCTTAAGTCAATATAAGGGATTATCTCATTAGTTATTATTTTTTCAAAGGGTTAGTCTTTGCTTGGGTCTCCTTACTACTCCTCCCTTTTTGGTAAGATGTAGCTGTAGAAAGTATTATGCTCATAAATTAGTTCCTATGATGTGAATGTCTACTACATTTTAAGTGTGGTTTTGGAATGTAGCATTGTTTCTGTTGCAGGAGAGTTTGATCAGAAAAGGCAAACTCCCTAATTTTTTCCCAACATATTCTAAAAATTTTCACCTACAGCCAAGTTGAAAGAACTTTACATTAAATACCCACATGCCCACCTCCAGATTTTTATGTTAACATTTTGTTGTATTTGCTTTATCAGATCTTTTCATCTTTCCATCAATCCATCTTATTTTTATGCATTTCAAGACAAATTCACATTTTCAATTGAGAGCAGAGCTAATGATGGAAATACGGTCTATTCTTGCATTTTACAGACTTAAATGGGAAAATTAGTATCTTACCTGTTCTCTGCAAGTTTTCATATTTGTGTAAAAAATTACTTCCAGTTGATCATGCTAAATATATGCTTTAAACAAGTGATTAGCCTTGATTAATGCCAATTCTTTCTTTCACTAGTGTATTTTTTCTAAGTGTATTCATCCCTGGTTAAATGAGCGTTCTGTTTGAGGTTTTACTTAACACAAGCCATGCTTATCTACTTAATTTTGATGTGTGTGTAAATTCTTTTGCTTGTAACCTGGCTGCAATCCGGTCGGGTATCTGTGGTGTTGAGTCCCTTCATCCTGGTTTTGTTCTTAGTGTCAACTTGATGTAGGCTTCTGCTCACTGGACTCTCAAATCCTGTGGTTTTCTGTCAGAATTATGTATCTTCTAAAAGATCATTCTCATTTTAACCATAAATGATTGTAAATGGTTTGCCAGTATTATGGCCAGTAATAAATGAGAGAATTCAAGAATATCATGTTGTTCGAAAGCAGCAAACATTAGTATTCATTGAGAAAGATGAATCTAGCCAAAATGCCTGTGTTGCTCTGAATTTGTCTTTTTATCCCATAGGGCAGTTCTATAAAAAGAACAAACAGATGTTTCTTTGGTGGTATAATGTCAGGATATAGAATGAAAAGAAGTGAACCTGACTTGCAAAAATTGGAGATGCTTTCAATGCAATTTAATTACAAAAGGCATTTAAATTTGAATATTTCCTCATCAGAAAGAATTAAATTTCAGATTATGAGAATTTGAAATATGGAACACAATGGCAGGAATGAAGTAGATGAAATTTAAGTGATGTTAGTTTGAGCAGAAATTCTTGTTGTTTTGAATGGCCTATAAACAACTGGCAGAATGACAAATGCTAATGATATAGCTGCTACCAAGATCTCATTTAAGATCCTATTCAACTGTTTACATTTTTTAGTTGGACAATTTATGGTTGTTTACAGCATGTGCATATCAATGGCTGTTACTGATATTACCTGCTTGATACTTGAGTTTCTGATACTAGAAATTCTACAGATTTCTCATCACGGATAGTGGAAATTAGTAGTTGCTTAAGAGTTTTTGCCTATAAGCAGTGATTTTTTTTTTTGAACCACTTTTAGAGCATATTTCAAAAATATGTACAGAGGAAATATTAACTGGAGATTAAGTTAATTTTGTGAAGTTTTTTTCTTGCAAGTTTCTCAAGCCATAGTTCATTTGTAGCCATCAAATTTAAAAATATTAGGTTGGATACATATAAGGAAACAATTCTAACAGTTGAAATTTCAAATAACGAAGTGGAGAATATTTAAAAATGTAAGTAAGATTGACTTGTAATAGTGTTTTGTAGGAATAAAGTTGAAATAAAGAGACGCTTAAGCGTTGGGTTATAATTGACAAGATGATTTTTAAAATTTCATCTATCTTGATTACCTTGGTCGTTTATATGTGTGTGTGTGTGTGTGTGTGTGTACAGGGTCTTACTCTGTTACCCAGTTTGGAGTGCAGTGGCATGGTGAGGGCTCACTGCAGCCTCAACCTCCCAGGCTCAAGCAGTCCTCCCACCTCAGCCCCCTAAGTAGCTGGGACTATAGGCATGTGCCACCACACCTGGCTGATTTTTTTTTTTTTTTTTGTATTTTTAGTAGAGACGTGGTTTCGTCACGTTGGCTATGCTGGTGTTGAACTCCTGGACTCAAGCGATCTGTCTGCCTGCCTTGGCCTCCCAAAGTGCTGGGACTACAGGCATGAGCCACCGCACCCAGCAATGTTTTTTTCTCTTTAAAAATGTTTTATGGGAAACATAAATTGTAACAATAAAATAATAATGACAGTAACAATAATAATAAAATGGCACCCTTATGTACATCATCCAATTTAAGAATATATGTTGTTACAGTTATTTTTGAATGGTTAAGTAAAACTGAATGATTAAATCAATAGGATACTGTACTTTTGAAGGTGGAAATTCTAGGTGATACATAATGCATACTAGAAGGATTGAAATTAATTAAAGACTTAGAGGAAAATCAAGCAATTTAATAGAACTTTCCCCCAAAATGCCTTATAAGGTACAAGAGCTGGTAAGTTCTTGAAAATAAGATATAACAAAAATACTCAAAATAACTTTTTTCTGGTTATCTCATTTAGTCCCCCTATAGTCCTTTGGGACAGTTATTATGATTCCTATATTATAGATGAACTGTAATTCAGTGAAGTTTAGAAACTTTTGTTCAAAGTTACACAGCCAGTAAAGGGCAGTTATAAGAATTCTCCAGCCTTACCTTGGTAATAGATTATTGAAATCACTTTAGTGGAATATTAATGTAGCTTGTTGTGCTAGTCCTTAGTTAACACGTAGCATTGGGAATGGCAGCTCTGTGATCGGTGCCAAAAGGAGGTATTCCAGGGTCTTCTCAGATTGAATGATACTTTACTACTGTACTTGGAGGATCTCTAGACTTGTCTTCACTCATTTGCCAGTTATTATCTTGAAGTTATTCTACCTCTCACTTTGAATGATACACCGTTGTTCCATTTTTCTGATCTTTGTGCATTGCCATTACCCTCATTAGTGAGTTATCTACATGTCTAGAAGTATCTTCATGGTCTGAGAGTTAATGCAGTTGCCAGATCACTTGCCATAAATTGGATGAAGTAACAATCAAAAAGTAGTTAAGGTTTTACCGAGAATGTAAAATAGATTTACCTAAAAATGTGGATGGGGTAATATTACACTGCTGGGAAACAGATCTCAGTCTCCAATCTCATTTATCTGGCTTTTTTTTTTTTCATGTAAAATTTTAATGTAAATACAGATGGGGGTCTTGCCCTGTTGCCCAGGCTGGTCTCAAACTCCTGAACTCAAGTGATCCTCCCACCATGGCCTCCCAAAGTTCCAGGATTACAGGCATGAGCCACCATGCCTGGCCAGTCTGGTTATCTTAAAAGCTCAATGTTGGTTAGAGTAATTGAACTCTCTTTAAAGAGTATCCTAAGATCATATACTGGTAACAAATTTTTGTAATTGTATATTTGTTTTCAATACTTCGAAAAATGTCATCCCACCCCCTAGACGGAATTCTGCTCTGTCACCCAGACTGTGGCTCAGTGCAACCTCTGCCTCCCAGGTTTAAGCAATTCTCCTGCCTCAGCTTCCTAAGTAGCTGGGACTACAGGTGCGCACCACCACACCCGCCTAATTTTTGTATTTTTAGTAGAGATAGGGTTTCAGCATGTTGGCCAGGCTGGTCTTGAACTCCAGACCTTGTGATCTGCCCACCTTGGCCTCCCAAAGTGCTAGGATTACAGGCATGTGCCACTGCGCCCAGCCAAAAAATGTCTTCTAAGCTTAATAAAGATAGAAATATTTTGAAAGTTTATTTATAGATGATAGAATATTCTGGCTTTGGAGACTTCTTTTTATTTCTTTTGTCCTGTGTTGAATATGGTAATTTGTTTTACTGCTTAAAATTGTACATTTCAAAGTTATTTCTAACGAATGGCCAGTCATCTGTCTAGATGAAGATAATAACTGAAACTAGTTCTAAATTATTCCAGGAATTGCTGTCAAATGATGCATCTTGCAATTACATGGTCAGGGTGGATTTTTTTTTTCTTCTTAAAGTTGAGGGGAAGGTATTAAAGCTTGGTTAAGAACCTACAGTGTGAAGTTAAGCAGGTTGGTCCAAAGTCTGGCCCAATCGCTTATCAGCTGTGTGACCTTAGAAAAGTGATTTAATTTCTCTAACTATCAGTTTTCTCGTCAATACAATGGGAGTCATACCGGTACTGCAGTGTTGTTATGGGGACAAAATGAAATAAAATAAATGAAAGAAATGCATGGTAAATGCATAGCCTGATCACTAACATGTGATGAGTATTCAGTAAAAGCTATTACATATTTTCAGGATATGTCATAGATTTTCAGATTAGAGTCACCTTGCCCCCCCAGCTTCATTAAAGGCAATCTTTAATGGAGTTTTAAAATGAAAAAGAATTATCCTGATTTCCATTCTGAGGCTAGGCAGACACTAATATAGCATTGAATTATTCCACTAGGGCTGACTTGGTACTTAGCGAGATTCTCTTCCCTCCCTTGCCTCTCAGATATACCCCTACTTAAATATAATGTAGTTGAAGGCAAGCTTTTCAAATGGAGCAATTTTCTTCCATAAATAACCCATTTTGCTAGCCTTTTATTGGATGCATAGTAAAACATCACTTTTTTTTTTTTAATGATTCAGTTCCAATGCAATAAAACATCACTTGTTGCTTTCTTAAATATGAGAGAAAATTATCAAGTGTACAAATACTGGACATAGGAACTTGTACTATGGTAGGAACTTCTAGAGAATTGAAGTACTACTTTCCTCCCATACTAGCTTTCTGTCAGCATTCTAATCTGCATCAGGAATACAGTATTCTCATAGGCCAGGTGGTTGGTAGTTTATTTTTATCTTAATGTGTTATATATCTTGTCATTCTCTTTTTATCCCAATCTAAGGACTCTTTGGAGTCTGGTGCTTTCATCACCTCCAGGATTATAGACCTTAAAAAGCCTTCTTGATGTAAAGTGGTTTAATTCATCTCCAAAAAGGTCTTTTTGAGTTATATACCCCCAAATCAGTGGTACCTATGAGGTCATTCTTCAGGTGTTTATTTAAAAAAAAAAATTATAAAAACATTTTAAAAAAATTCTTATATTTCTTTTGTTATTGTGAGATTAGTTAGTTCTTATTCCCCTCTATGGGTCTATTAGGGATCTTTATTCCTTCTGGGTCATGCCCTGTGTTTTTTATGGTTGTCATTTTTAAATCTTTATTTTTCTCTGCCTTTCATTTTAATTTTTAGACCTTTAATTATATCAACGAATCTCTACTCAACACATTTTCTTATTTCTCAGTTTTCCCAAGATAAGCTCTTGATACAGAGTCAGTTATTCCAATATCTTCAGTTACGGACTAGGAATACAAACCCCATTCCTCAGTATCAGCCGTTCACCTTTTCTATCTGCCTTTCTCTTCCATTGTTCCAATCTTTAGTTATATAAGGGAAAAATATCCGTATGCCTAATATATCTCCTTTTTTTGGTGAGTCCTTGGAGATACTGCCCAGTTTTCTTTACAGCGGTACCATTTACTGCAAAAGATTCAGAAGGCAGGGATAATGCTTGCTAGGTTTAATAAATGTTAGTTGGGTGTCTTTGTCATCCCAGGTAAGAAATCCAGAAACAGACAAACAAAGCCCCACATCAACTGTCAGGACTATATTTAGCTGTCCCTGTACTCACTAGTAGGAAGAGGTTAGCTGACTGTAAGAAATTTCATCTTTTTGGTAACAGTAAAAGTTTCTGTAAACTTGATGTTACTTGTGGTTCCTTTTGTTACTTTTCAACCGATGCCTTTCCAGAAGGTTTGACAAGACCCTATTTGGGAGTCCCTATAAGAGCATCACGTTTGAGGTAGACAACAGAATTGCCCATGGATTTGCTGAATTTCACTCATTCACTCAAATACTTATTTTTGAGTATCTGTTTTGTATCAGGCACTGTTGTGGCCTCTGTAGAAACATTAGTGAGCTGAACAGACAAAAACTACCTCTCTCAGATAGTCTAGTAGAATTAGGTGAATAATAAATTGCAATTAGAATGTGAAAAGTGCTCTGTGGGGAAAAGAAGGAATAAGAGGGAATCGGAAGTATAGAATGAGGAGGAAGGTGGTTACAATTTAAAACAAGACGGTTAGGGTCGGCGTCATTGGAAAGGTAACATATGAACACAGATTTGAAGGAGAAAGAGGTATAAGCCATATAAATATCCAGGAGATGAGTGTTGTATGTAGAGTACAAAGGCTCTCGATAATTGGTAATAACAAAAACAAGTAGGACGAATGAAGAAAACAGTTTCAAAATAAGGGCGTCTTTAAAAAAAATGTTTTTACCACTCAGGTATATACCCAAGAGAAATGAATACATATGCAAAAACTCGTATATGCTTGTTCATAGTTGTAGTATTCATAATAACCAAAAGGTAGAAATAACACCCATGCCCATCAGTTGATGAATGGATAAACAAAATAGGTATATCCATACACCAGAATATTATTTGGCAATATGGACCAGCATAGGCAAACCCATAGTGGCAAAGTAGATTAGTGGCTGCCAGGTGCTGAGGCTGAGGTGTAATGGGGAGTGACTGCTTACAGAGTTTCTTACTGGGGTGATGAAAGTGTTCTGAAAATAGTGGTGATGGTTGCAGAACTCCAAATACACTAAAAATCACCAAAGTGTACGCTTTTAAGAAGAGTGAATTCATGATGTGTGAATTGTGTCTCAAGCTGTTACAAAAATGCTTTTGCCTGAAAAGCTTTTCTAATTATGTAAAAAATACTTGCTGACTTAATATTCACAGTATAAAAAGGTATAAAGTAAGTTTAAATAAACATAATTGCAACTATTCAGTTTGTATTATTAGCACTTTGGCATATATTCTACAGTTTATCTGAGATGGAGTCTTGCTCTGTCGCCCAGGCTGGAGTGTAGTGATCTCAGCTCACTGCTACCTCTGCCTCCTGGGTTCAAGTGATTCCCCTGCCTTAGCCTACCAAGTAGCTGGGATTACAGGTGTCTGCATGTAAAATTACCATGCCCAGCTAATTTTTTGTATTTTTAGTAGAGCAGCGTTTCACCAGTTGTCCAGGCTGGTCTTGAACTCCTGACCTCAAGTGATCCACCCGCCCTTGGCCTTCCAAAGTGCTGGGATTACAGGCATGAGCCACTGCTCCCCGCCTCTACAATATTTTTTAGAGTCTGTTTCTAACTATTAAGGCAAGGTAGAAATAGCTAAGTCACAAAAGAAGAAATAACCATATTTAACTTTTATTCAAAATTAAGTAAGTGATACAGTATTTTCAAAATCTTACCAATCTTTCATTAGCAGCCAGTTACAACAATGTAAAATTAGCTAAGTTTACCTTTTTTGAAAAATGGATTCTGAATTTTATATACTGGGTTACAGTCAATAAATACTGTACATAATGTGGTCTCACTGCATGTGACCGATAGGCTGATTCCACATGTGACTCACACAGATTGAACAATGTTGATCTGTTCTATATCCTGTTCAGTCAGAGGAGTCCGTTAAGTCAAACTGCCGTCGAAGTTTCTAAATGCTTACTCTGTTTCTGTACTTCATGTGGCTTGGAAACAAACCATTTGCAACTATGCATAAAGTGGAATACCATATAACCTTAAAAATCATTTTCTCATAGACTATTTAATTACATGGGGAAAGGTTAGTATTCTGTGAAAACAGGTTAAACAGTACAAATGCCAATCTTGTTTAAAACTGATTTTTCTCAATATAAAAAGGTTAAAGTGATTATCTTTGGATGCAAGAATGAATGATTTGCTTTCTGAACATTTTAGATTTCTTAATATGGATATACATCACTTTTATAATGAGAATATTATGTTTTACTTATTTTTAGAGACAGAATCTCTGACACTCAGGCTGGAGTATGGTGGCACAATCAGAGCTCAGTGTAGCCTCAAACTCCTGGGTTCAAATGATCCTCCCACCTCAGCCTCAGAATAATACCACACTACTCAATAGTGCTTATTCAGCCCTTCTCTTAAAAGTAGCTAGGACTATAGGCACATGCTATCATGCCCTGTTAACTTTCATTTTTTGAGAGATAAGGTCTCACTGTGTTGATGAGGCAGGTCTCAAACTCCTGGCCCCATTGATCCTCCCACCTCAGCCTGAGAATGGCTGGGGTTATAGGCATGGGCCACTGTGCCAGCGAGAAAATTATTTTTAAATTGCCTCATTTATAGTAGGTCCCCTTTAAAGTGGTAATGTCAGAAAAATGGCTAGCACTTAGTAGCTCACCAAAAACCTTTTGGAATTGGTTTGACACTTGGAAAATGTGTTTTGGTGTCCATTGTATGCCAAGGCATTATTTGGCAATGTGAGATTTAAAGCTTTCTTTATTTGACATTTTAAAAATTCCATACACTGGGAATGTTGATAGATGTCATTTCTGGTCCTCAAGAAACCCAGTTAAGTGTAGGGGAGAGAGTTAGACAGACAATCACAATATGGTGCTAAAGGTTATGATAAAGAGTTGAATAGACCAGTCCCTGTCCTTAAAAACCTTACGGTCTTGCAAAGGGTGTACAGCAAGCTGTGAAAGAGAGAGATCATGCTGCCTTTCTTATGGGAGACTTGGGAAGATCAAAAATATATAACATGTACTAAATGCTTCCATATTTTTATCTTCCAGGTTTGAGCACAAAATGAACATAATTAGGGAGAATAAGGATCTGGCATGTTTCTACACAACAAAGCATTCATGGAGGGGGAAGTAAGTATTCCTGTTGGTTGTATTTTTCTGTGCTTCTACAAAACATCGTTTTACACATTTCTCTTTCATGATCTTAAGTAATACTGCACAACTCAGGCTGTGCAGCCCTTCTCTTCTGAAAAACATGCACATTTTAAATGTAAACGCTACATTTAAATTATTTTTTTCTTTTGACATTTCCAGTTATTTTTCTTGGGAAGGAGTTTGGTAAACATTAAAAGTGACAGAAAGAAAGTAAACCAGTTATCCACCCTCTTGGATGCTCTCAGTTAATGATGAGGTTATGTAGTAGTAGCAGAGTGTAAACCCTACATCTTTGTAACCCAGAGACTAACCTTTCTGTAACTAACATTTTCATATCCATTTGACTGTCAGAGAAAATATGCCATTCTAGTGAAGTCTAACCTTTTTTTAGGCCTGTAATGAAATTTAAAAATTGGGTTTGATCTTTTATTTGGGAGGGAGGGATGGCATTTTTTAGTAGCTTCCCTAGTCAGACCAATATGGAAGTGCTTCTGTTTCCTGTCTGGAAGATGGGTGGTTATTCCTACCCTTCAGATTGTTTTAAGAATGAAATGAAGTGATATGGCATGTATGAAAGTTTCAAAATTATGCCTTAAATATATTGAATATTCAATGAATGGCATCTGTTGACCGTTAGAAAAGTTTAGTCTTTGGTCCTTTTCATCACTCGTGAGTAAAATGAGCATGTCACACTTTTCACAAATCAGTGACTACATTATTCTGAATTGTGCCACAAGGTAAAATGTGACACATGCACAAAGCCAGTAAGTGTTCTCTCAACTTTTTATTTTTTAGTTACTGGAGAGAGAGGTAACTTCTTAGGATGGGGTAATATTTGAGCTCTCTAGTATTTCTGGTTTGCATTAGCAAACTGCCTATAATTTTGGAAGATTCAATTATTTGATTTTGTTGTCTAGTAATTCAATTGTATGAACTCCTAAATTAGTATAGTTATTACCCTTGTAGAATACTTGTCTCTAATTTTATTTTTCCCTAGTTAGTATCAGTGAGTGAAGTCTGGGAAAAAAGTGGCATATTCAGTGTTGTATAAGTCATTTTAGTTCTTTGAATCAGTCTTAGAAAAGCATATCTCTAAATGATCCTTATTTTTTCCTCAAGTGGTAGATTACTCTGGTCATCATACTATAACTTCTGTTTTTATTAATATGATTGTAATATACTGACAGATTCTAAAGAACAAACTTACTGCAATGCTTTTTTGCTTTGTGAGCTTGTAAGTAATTGTGGTCATCAAATTTTTTTGTAATGTTTTTAGGGTAGTGACTAAGACTTAACAATCCTCTTCTTTCCTCCATGTAACAAATCGGAGCACAACTGTTTGTGTGCTCTTAGCATAATTCTGTGCCTTGAAACTTTGTTTTGTTTTTATAATAGCTTTAAGACACAATTTACGTACCATGAAATTCACTATCTTAAGGTGTACAATTCAGTAGATTTTAGTTTATTCATAGAGTTGTGAACCATCATGACTGTTGTGAGAACACTTTGATCACCTCACCTTCTCTGCAAAAAACTTCCTCTAAACATTGTGTTAGAAATCAGCAGTTAACTCCCTTTCCCCCCTTCTTTTGGCAGGCATTAATCTACTTCCTGTCTCTGGATTTGTCAATTTGGAACATCTTAGATAAATAGAATGATACAAAATGCTGTATTTTCTGACTGACTTCCATTAAGCATAATGTTTCAAGGTCGTCTATATTTTAGCATATATCAATACTTAATTTGCTTAATGTCATATAATCTATTGTATGGATATACCACATTTTGTTTATCCATTCATCAACTGATGGACCTTTGTATTATTTTTCCTTTTTTACTATTATGAATAATACACTGTGAATGTTCCCATATTTCTAGTTCTTTTGTGTGAATGTTCCCATATTTCTAGTTCTTTTGTGTATTTACCCGAGAAGTGGAGACTGAAGTGAACAGAGATCATGCCACTGCATTCTAGCCTGGGTGATAGTGAAACCCTGTCTCAAAAAAAAAGGCAGCTGACAGTTGAGTAGGCCTTGCATTGAACCTGTATATCCATTAGCGGAGTATTGCCATCTTAACAGCATTATCTTCTAATTCATGAACATGCAGTGTTTTCATTTGTTTAGATCTTCTAACATTTCTTTCAAAAGTGTTCTGTCGATTTTAGTGTATACCTCTTGAATCTTCTCCCTGAAAGAGAGATTACGTTTTCCAGATGGTGATAGTTATCATTTCATTGGATTAGATACATTATTAAATGGCACTGAGACTTTTTATTATACTTACCTATTTTATATGGCCAATTCTAATCTAGGTTTAAAGTACTCCTCAGCAATGTTAATGTGAAAAATAAATGGCCAACATTAAAAATGTTCTAGTGTTTCACTATAGTTAATTGAACCTTGTCTCTAGAAACATGTCTATGTACAGCAATTTTTTAATGTGATTTTTGGGATTTAGGGCCTCAGTTTTAAGATACTCTATGCCTATATCCGTGTTGCTAACCTAGCCCCACCATCTTAGAAAGATGTTATTGACAGTGGAAGTAAAGATGATTTTTCTTGTCTTCATATGCCAAAATTAAAGATAACTTCTGCAGATATTCCCCTTGAAGATATTTGTGTGACCCATTTCTGTTACCTTTGTAGTAGTTTTCATTATACCTTCGTAGCTGCTGAATGGATTTATTAAGAGTCTATTCTTCATTGGTATAGATGCCTTAGCTGGCAGAGTGCTTCTTCTATGCTTGTCATTTTTCCTACTTGTAAAGTATATACATAATTTAATTGGATGTTTATTCTGAGAGGAGCAAGCAAAGGAGAGTAGATTCGGGGGGGGAAAGGCACTTTTCTTTCATGAAGGAGCAAAATTTGTTTTTTTGGCCTAAGTAAGCCATTTCAGACAGGAAGATTCAGAGGTTTTAGTTAAAGCAGAAGTGCAGACTCACTATAGAAAATTTCAGAGCAATATTCAAGGTACAGGTTCTTTTTTCTGGATAAAAATTTACCTGTGGATCACCTTAATATTGCATATGTTAATTGCAGCAAATGCTCTGAAATTAGAATACCATTTTGGTATCTAAACAGGATTTTCACCTCAATGCATGAGGATACATAATGATCAGTCTATTAAATTTAATGACAGAAGCTCGCTACATTCATAGTCTGTGTAATAACTGGATACAGGAAGTTGAGGGAAGTGCTGAAGGAAAGGGAAGCTGGTGAATTTCTAGTACCTTTCTTATATGTAGGAATGGAATTAGACAAGAGATACCCTTTTCTTTGGCTGCCTGGCATTTACACACTTCACCAATCCTCATAACCCCCAGGAATTCTGAGAGTTTTATTTTTTTTCTTTGCTCTTGACCCTGCCAGTCTTTAAACCTCAGATGAGCTGTCCTTAATTCTTTGTGTTTTCTTTGTATAATTTTTTGTGACTATTATCAGGCAACCTGGGACTTGAACATCTTTCACGTAGAAGTGCAAATTGGATCACATCTCCTTTATAGGCATCTTATATTTTACATACAATGTTGTGTTAAAAGCTAGCTCCATCTGAGCTGGAAAAACTATGGACATTGCATCATGGAATTTAAGGCCTTAAGATACTACATTTCATGGAGTGCCCTTTTATTTCTTCTGAAATCCCTTACTGAGCTTTTAAGACAGATATTTGCAGAGTATGTCCTGTCAAATTCTTTTTTTTCTTTTCTGAGGAGTACAACTTTTTATCTGAATGAGCCCTCCTAGGTGAAACTGATCTTTCAAGTAAAGTTTTAACCACAGAGCATCCTGGCAGTACAACCAAATGAACTATCAATTTGCCCATTAATTTTGTTCTTTGTTTTGAGTATGAATACACTAAAGCAGTCATGGGCTGGGTGCAGTGGCTCACAATTATAATCCCAGCACTTTGGGAAGCCAAGGCTGGAGGATCACTTGGGGTCAGGACTTCAGAACCAGCCTGGCCAACATTGTGAAACCCCGTCTCTACTAAAAACACAAAAATTAACTGGTGTGGTGGCACATGCCTGTAGTCCCAGCTACCAAGGAGGTGGAGGTTGCAGCAAGCTGAGATTCTGCCACTGCACTCCAGCCTGGGCAACAGAGCTAGACTCCATCTCAAAAAAAGCCGTTATGGCTGCTTTAAAACATAAATATACTAATTAGAATTTGTTCACTTATTCTGTTGGAGTTTTGGGATCCCCCACTCTCTGTCAGTCAACTAGTTGCATAATAGCAATAGGAATAGCTAACATTTATTGACTGTTTTACTCATTAGCTGGGCACATAAGTGCCAAGTAATTTAAGTGGATTATTTTTCTCACATTATGAAGTACATATACAGTCATGTACTACATAACATTTCAGTCAGTGATGGACTGCATATATGATGATCCCATGTATAGATACACAGATATTTACTATTGTGTTAAAGCTGCTTACAGAATTCATTACAGTAACATGTTGTACACTAGGAGCAATAAACTATACCATGTAGACTAGGAGTGTAGTAGGCTATACCATCGAGGTTTGTGTAAGTACAAAACTAGTAAGTATAGAATGTTGGGAAGAATCCTGTGATGTTCACATAATGATGAAGTCACCTAATGATGCATTCTCAGAATCGATTCCCATTGTTAAGCAATGCATGACTATATATTATCTACATCTTTCAGTCAGGGAAACCAAAGCTTAGAGACGTTACGGAAGTTAGCAGAGAAAACATAGCTAGTGAATAGTCCGGGCAGTGTGATTTGAGTTGGTGTGCCTAACGGTTAAGCTGTAGTGTCTCCTTTACCAGTGCTGACTATTGCACCTAAGAAACCTTGTAGGTCAGTTATCCCTAATTTCATTATTGGACTAAAATTCTAGTTCAAGTAACTGGATTCTCAAGCTTTTAATGATAAAAGGAAAAATTCTGGGTTCCATGAGGATCCTAAAGGCTTTGAGGAATTGGTGATCAAAACTTATTTTTAAATGGCCAAGGCAACTAGGATGTTCAGCCTAGGAAAAAGAATTCAAATTGAAGGTCTGACTGGCAGAAATAATTAGATATGCTCTGTGTGCAGCTGAAAGACAGCACTTGGGCCAGTAGGTGGAATTTTTGGGAAGTAGATGTTGGCTTAGTTCTAGGGAACAGTTGTCAATATCTGCAGTACTAGGACTCAAATAGAATTGCTTTCAGGGAAGGTGTGTTAGTTCCCTTGCATCAGCCAGTAGTGAAAAATTGTAACTAGCCAACCTTGCCTACAGGATGGTAAAGGTTTCTTCTGTGTATTATGAGGTCTAGAGTGGGTAACCTAAAAGCCCTCTTCTAACTTGGATTAGCTCTGTTTGGCTTGTTTGAAACCTGGCTACATAGATTGTCCACTGAAGGGATTGAGGATCTTGAACTTTAAAAGTAATACAGGTACACAAAAATCTTCTGACCTCAAGAATTTGAGAACCATTATTTTATAGTAAACATAAACTTTCTCAGTTTACAAAAATGTTGAATTTTCTCTATTATAATACTGAATTACATGCATTTTCTGTGCAGAAGAGTAATGGATGTTATGATGGTAACCAGTATTTTTGTAGTATCTCTGTTGACACGATTTTACATGCCTGATTGATAAAAGCTAGTTAAATATTTGAGTTAGAAATTAACTTTCAGACAGTGACAAGAATCTTAGTTCTTATTACTTTGAAGTTTATTTCAGATGTCTGAATTAGGTAACTAAATAACCGTAAGGGAAACCGTAAGTCATCAAAGGACTGACTCCTATTGCTGTATTGCTGAACTGAGCACAGTGTCAGATACTCATTCAATCCATTATAGTACCTTATGCAGTATCTGATCTAACACGTTTTTTTTTTTTATTTTGCCTAAAGAAAAAAGCATATAAAAAAGTTATAAAATACCAGATGTTAAAAAAAACCATGTCATAAAAAATTGTTGGGTTTTTGTTTTTTTATTTTCCAAGGTTGTAGGGGGGGTCTCACCATCTTGCCCAGGCTAGTCTCGAACTCCTGGGCTCAAGCGACCCTCCTGCCTTGGCCTCCCAACATGATGGGATTACAGGCATGAACCAGTGCACTTGGCAAAGAAAATTTTTTTTTTTTTAATTTTTTTGTTGCATTTTAGGTTTTGGGGTACATGTGAAGAACATTCAAGATTGTCGCATAGGTACATACATGGCAGTGTGATTTGCTGCCTTCCTCCCCATCACCTATATCTGGTATTTCTCCCCATGCTATCTCTCCCCAAGTCCCCACCCCCCGCTGTCCCTCCCCTATTTCCCCCCGACAAACCCCAGTGTGTGATGCTCCCCTTCCTGTGTCCATGTGTTCTAATTGTTCAACACCCACCTATGAGTGAGAACATGCGGTGTTTGATTTTCTGTTCTTGTGTCAGTTTGCTGAGAATGATGGTTTCCAGGTTCATCCATGTCCCTACAAAGGACATGAACTCAAAGGACAAGAACTCATCATTTTTTATGGCTGCATAGTATTCCATGGTGTATATGTGCCACATTTTCCCTGTCCAGTCTATCATCAATGGGCACCTGGGTTGGTTCCAAGTCTTTGCTATTGTAAACAGTGCCACAATAAACATTCGTGTGCGTGTGTCCTTATAATAGAACAATTTATAATACTTTGGATATATACCCAGAAATGAGATTGCTGGGTCAAATGGAATTTCTATTTCTAGGTCCTTGAGGAATCGCCATACAGTCTTCCACAATGGTTGAACTAATTTACACCCCCAACAACAGTGTAAAAGCATTCCTATTTCTCCACATCCCCTCCAGCATCTGTTGTCTCCAGATTTTTTAATGATCGCCATTCTAACTGGCATGAGATGGTATCTCAATGCAGTTTTGATTTGCATTTCTATAATAACCAGTGATGATGAGCATTTTTTCATATGTTTGTTGGCCTCATGTATGTCTTCTTTTGTAAAGTGTCTGTTCATATCCTTTGCCCACTTTTGAATGAGCTTGTTTTTTTCTTGTAAATCTGTTTTAGTTCTTTATAGACTCTGGATATTAGCCCTTTGTCAGATGGGTAGATTGCAAAAGTTTTTTCCCATTCTGTTGGTTACTGATTCACTCTAATGACTGTTTCTTTTGCTGTGCAGAAGCTGTGGAGTTTGATTAGGTCCCATTTGTCTATTTTGGCTTTTGTTGCCAATGCTTTTGGTGTTTTAGTCATGAAGGCCATGCCTATGCCTATGCCCTGAATGGTTTTGCCTAGATTTTCTTCTAGGGTTTTTATGGTGTTAGGTCTATGTTTAAGTCTTTAATCCATCTGGAGTTAATTTTAGTGTAAGGTGTCAGGAAGGGGTCCAGTTTCTGCTTTCTGCACATGGCTAGCCAGTTTTCCCAACACCATTTCTTAAACAGGGAATCCTTTCCCCATTGCTTGTTTTTGTCAGGTTTGTCAAAGATCAGATGGTTGTAGATGCGTGGTGTTGCCTCTGAGTTCTCTGTTCTGTTCCATTGGTCTGTATCTCTGTTTTTGTACCAGTACCATGCTGTTTGATTACTGTAGCCTTGTAGTATAGTTTGAAATCAGGTAGTGTGATGCCTCCAGCTTTGTTCTTTTTGCTGAGAATTGACTTGGCTATGTGGGCTGTCTTTTGGAAAAATATGGAATGCTTCACGAATTTGCATGTCATCCTTGCACAGGGGCCATGGTAATCTTCTCTGTATCGTTCCAATTTTAGTACATGTGCTGCTGAAGCAAGCACAGCATGGATTTTATGAAGATAAATTACTTTGAGGTAAAATAGAAAGCCAGGAAGAGCTGAGAGAGCCAGTCCCCGCAACACAGTTCTGACTCTCAGTGAAGGGGAGAGGGAGGGAAGGTCAGGTGAAAGTATCCAAAGCTGACACACAGTCTAAGTAAGTTCAGCAAGGCCATCAGAATCCCTTGAGTCAAGGTCAACCATCAGAACAGTCCTGTATCTCTGGGGAATGGGTTCCCTGGGAATTATATTCCTGCCATGCTCAGTCATTGGCTTTGGACAGCCCATGGGAAGGGTGCCTCAGAGCATATGTAACAGAGGATTTCAGAGTAGAGTAGGGGGAGCCCTAGGCCAAATCTTACCTTTCTAAAGGCCCTATGTGCTGTTCAAGGTGCATTCAAACCTATATTTAACTTTTAACTAGACTCAAAAGAAGTGTCCCTATTCTTTCTGAAGCCTGATGCCTTCACTTCACTCCTTTAGCTGACTCAAGGGTGGGGTGCCAGCCCTTCTGTCCCATTCATTATCAAACTCATCCTTTCCACTTGTTCCATCTCTCTAGCCTATGTATTTGCAGATCTCTCTCATCTTAATGGTTAATAGAAAAAGATAGCCTTCTGGACCCTGATCACTGATCCCTTCCAGTGATATTCTCTCCTCCTCCTTCTACAGCCAAGGACCTTAGAATAGCAGGTTTTACCTCTCCCCTAATCACTGCATTCTTGTTTCTTCCCCTTACCCTTTAGGGCCCCTTACCATTTAGGGAACCAAGGTTTCCAGTGACTTCCTGATGGCCATTTCCAAAAGGACACATTTGGTTCTTTGGTGTCCCCTAGTCTTGTTCTTGACCTTTTCCTCTCCTCACTCTCATGCTTTCTCCTAGGTTGTCTCATTCATTCCCATGACTTTACCCAGAGCTGCACTCCTGACTAGCAAATACCTACTGGATATCACAGAATAATCCACTGCATCTCCAGCCCAACTTGTCCCAAACTCAATATGTCATTTCACCATCAATCAACCATTTTCCTCCTCCTGTTTCCTTAGATTGAAGAAGAGTGCCATCACCCGCCCAGCCAACCCAAACTAAAAACCTGAGGTCAATACCAGGTACGGTTAAGAGCATGGCTCTTCAGGTCCAACCCTCCCCACGACAGGGTCAAACCTTGGCTACTCCACATACTAACTGGGTGGCCTTGTCCAAGTCAGCTTTTTGGGTCTCAGTTTCTTAATCTATATAATAAGGATAAAAACAACGTCTATAATCCCAGAACTCCGAGATGCTGAGGCAGTTAGAATGCTTGAGGCCAAAAGTTGGAGACCAGCCTGGCCAACATAGTGAAATCTTTTCTCTACTAAAAATACAAAAATTAGTCGGGTGTGGTGGCATATGCCTGTAGTCCAAGCTACATGGGAGGCTGAGGCACAAGAATTGCTTGAACCCCAGAGGCAAAGGCTGCAGTGAGCTGAGATCACACCACTGCACTCCAGCTTGGACAACAGAGTGAGACTCTGTCTCAAAAAACAAACAAATGAAAACAGTCTCACCCGTTTTCAAAAAGAAAAGGTACTGATCAGAATTAAAACACCCTTATAATAACAAAATAGTCTCTAGTGGTTCATGATGAAGCTCAAATGACATGGTGTATATGAAGCACTTAATGCCTATAACATAAGCACTCAACAGGTGTTAGCTACAAGCATCTTCATCATCATCATCATCATCACCATCATCACTATCCTAGGCTTCTTTTATTTCATTTCCAATAGCCAGCAATCAGTTGCCAAATCCCAACATATCTACCTACCAAAAAATACTCTAAAATTTCCCCCATTCATGCGAGTAATCAATGTTAGTTCAACAAGACTATCCTCTCCTTTCTCTTCCTTCTCTAACACTATCTCGGCAGCCTTTTGACTTACTCTCAAATCCATCCTTCTGATGGCAGCCCCAGGGGGTTCTACAGTAACACAGACCTGGCTGTATCTCCACTCCTCCAGTTGCTTCTCACTGCCGTCAGGGTAGAACTGCCAACAAGGCCAGGCCTGTCCTTCATGACCATGCCTGGCTTCAGCCAGGCTGACCCCAGCCCTTGCTCTACAGTCCCAGAGCTGGTCAACTGCCTGTGGTCATGCACGAATTGCCGGCTCTGCGGGAACTGCCTTTCCAGTCTTTGACCCACTAACCCTTGGTCCTCCCCTTGAGCCTCAGCTCAGGTATCATCATTTCCAGGAAGCCTCTTTTCACTCCCCCTCCTTCCCCCACAGTGCTGGGCAAGCCCATGGCACCATGTGATCAAGGTTTGCTTACAGACTCACTTTCCCACTGCCCCCCCAATCTCATCTGGCAGTCCTACTGTTAGCACTCACCCGTCAACAAGGGGCTTTACTGATGGCCTCCAGTTGTCAATCAACAGATCTATTGAGAATGCACCTACTATGTGCCTAGCACTGCTGAATATATGGTGGTAAGTATAATATACACTGTCCCTGCCCTTGTAGAATATAGAGTCTAGCAAGAGAGTTAGATATTAAACAAAAGATTTTAAAATTATACAAGCTAAATTTCCGGAAGATATATCTAATTTCAACTTCTCTTAATAGGGTCTCTCTCTGCTAGGCCCATTTGCAAATGACTGAAGGCATAGGGTCATTACCTCCCCATGACCTTCCCTCTTCAAGGTTGGGCACACTCAGTCTCCCCTCTCAGGCGTGTGGCTACCTAAGTGTGACTTAAATGTCAATTGCCTGCATGTCCCTAAACTTCCAGCCTGTGGGGTCATGATTCTGTTTATATTCAAATTAAATAACCCTAGCCTCCACCCACAAAATTAAGAAATCGATCTCAGCAATCTCAGTCTCTGAACATTAAAAAAAATGTGCAAACCTCCCAAATTGTGGGGGCAAACTTTCCAATGAATAGAATTTCAACTGGCAGATGGATATAGCTTCTTTGCCCTTAATCACAGGAATCTGCTCATAATCTGCTACTCCAAGTAGGCTCTGAAAATGTATTTACTCCCTACCCTAGCAAAGTTCCAAGAATATATGAGCACATATATGGCAGATTGTCTATTTTAGGTTATCTTTTTCCTGAGTGACCTTACTCACTCATATTCTGATTTTGCCTGATTTCTTGAAATCTACCTCTATTAGGAAACTTTATAGGCCACTGATTCTTTTTTTCCTTTATGATTAAAATTTACATAACATAAAATTTACTATTTTAACCACTTTAAGGTGTACAGTTCAGTGGCATTTAGTCCATTCACAATGTTGTGCAACCATCACTTCTATCTAGTTCAAAAACATTCCATCACCCCAAAATAAAACCCTGTGCCCCTTAAGCAGTTTTCCCCTCGCAGCAGCCTCTAGCAACCACTAATCAACTTTCTGCTTCTATGGATTTGCTTATTCTTGATATTTCCTGTAAGTGGAATCATACAATACGTGGCCTTTTGCAACTGGCTTCTTTTACTTAGTATAATGTTTTCAAGCTTCATTCCAGTTGTAACATATATCATTCCTTCTTATTGCTAAATAGTATTTCATTGTGTGGATATGACATATCCATTTTTATTTGTTTACCCATTCATCAGCCAATGGACATGGATTGCTTCCATTTTTTGGCTATTATGAAAAATGCTGCTATAAACATACATGTACAAGTTTTTGTGTGCACATATGTTTTCAATTCACTTTGGTATATACCTAGGAGTGGAATTGCTGGGTCATAGGGTAACTGTGTGTTTGACTTTTTGAGAAACTGCCAGACTGTTTTTCTAAGGTCACTGATTCTTAAACATAGCTGCACATTGGAATCACCTGGGCAACTTTTAGAAAGAGCTGTTTCCTAGGTCCCGCCCTCAGAGGTTCTGATATAATTGGTCTACTCTGTGGCCTGGGCACGGGAAGTTTCAAAGTTCTCCAGGTGATTTTCCCCAGCCTGGGTTGAGAATTTCTGATATAAATGAAGTGGACTCAGAGATGTTGTATTCATCAATAACTCTTGAATCTGCCCTCTGAAGTCAGTGTTTTTAGATCTGCTTGTGAGAATTTTCTGGGACACTTAATAAAAATACACATTCCGGGCAGTACAGTGGCTCATGCTTGTAATCCCAGCAATTTGGGAGGCCACGGCTGGAGGACTGCTTGAGCCCAGGAGTTTGAGACCAGCCTGGGCAACATAGTGAGACCTTATCTCTATAAATAATAAACAAAATTAGCTTGGCATGGTGGCACATGCCTGTAGTCCCAGCTACTCAGGATGCTGATGCAGGAGAACCACTTGAGCCTGGGAGGTTGAGGCTGCAGTGAGCCATGATCACACCACTGCACACCAGCCTGGGCAACAGAGTGAGACCCTGTCTCAAAAAAAAAAAAATTCTAGCTCCTTCCTCTGGAAATATCCTACCTAGAGGGTCTCAGAAAGGGACTGAGATTCTGAAGGCTCAACATACACTTCAGATGTATTTTATGATCTGGCAAATTTCAAAGCAATATCTTAGATCCTCTTCACTTCTTAAAATGTGGGCCCTGATCAGTATTATCAGTGTCATCTGGAACTTGTAAGCAATGCAAATTCTAACAACTGCTAAACCAGAATCTGCATTTTAACAATTCTGCAGTGACTGTAAGCACATTAATAATTTAGAAGCACAGTGTTAGACTACCAATCTCAAGCAGTATAGTCCCCACACGAGTGGTTCTCATACTTGAGCATGCCTTAAATTCTCCAAAAGGCTTATTAAAACACAAGTTACTCCCAGAGCTTCTGATTTAGTAGGTCTTCGGTAGGAACCAAGAATTTCTATCTGTAGTAAGTCCCCACTGATGATGATGTGCCACACTGGGGACTACACTTTGAGAATTTCTGGTCCCTGGTCTAGACCAGTTTCTCAAACTTGGCACTACTGACATTTTGGGCCAGATCATTCTTTCTTGTAGGGAATTATCCTGTGTTTTGCAGGATGTTCAGCTGCTTCCCTGGCCTCTACCCACTAAATGCCGTAGCACCCCCAAAATCATGACAACCAAAAAAGTCTCCATGCAATGTCAAATATTCCCTGAGGGGAGTGGGTGACAAAATAGCCCCCAGTTGAGAATCACTGGTCTAGACTATTCCTAAAAGGGAAAAGGCCTGCTGCTCATTCCGTTCATGGGGAGAATAGACTCAGTCAGTCCCTGGCTTGGGCAGCCTCTCCTCCCACCCCCTCAGATCCTAAGGCATCTACCGAGGAGCTTGAGCCCCTAAGGGAAAACCCCTGTGGACCAGAATTTCCTCATCTGGGGAAATGAGAGCCTGTTCTTAGGTTCCTGGCAATCGTGGGGCTAGAAGTGTCTGACTGAGTCTCTGGACACCAGCTGTGCATTCCTGAGCAGGTAGCCCAGCCTGTCAAACCCCCCCTCTCACCCACAACTCTTTTTTAAATGTATTTGTTGGTTCACACTGCCCCCACGTTTTTCTATTGAAATATGGGGTTGGTGCACCGTCCCTAAGGTTCTATCTACTTATTGAAATGTGTGCATGTTGGTTCAGTGTCTCAAAATCTTCACATTTATTGAAATGTGTGGTTGGCTCAGTATGCTTCAATGTCTTTTGCTCGCTTCAATATCTTTTACTCTTTCTTCTGCAAGATATGCTCTGGCTGATCGTTAAAGCCAGATCAGTCAAACTTCAAAAGCAGCCACAGGCAAACTGAAGAACAGAGTGCCTATTGGTCACCTGATTCTTTTAAAGCTACACCCTAGAAATCTGTGTGATTGGGAATTTTAATTAGTCTGAATTGTTATACTTATGTTCTTTTCAGTGAGCTAGGACTACTGAAAAAAAAATTTTTTTTTTTTAAAGGAGCTTCCTGGCTTTCCAATTTTTGAGTCTGGTTAGCATTTCAGATTGTTGGACAGTAGTGCCCTCTGCTGGAACTACTTGGTTATTGCAACAGGCATTGTGTGCTACTCCTGAGTCCCATCAGACCTCCGAAATATACTATATTCGGAAAGTCCCCTCGTGACCCCATGTATGTCTTCCAGTTCAAAGGCTAGATGAAAAGAGGACACATTTTCTGAATGCTCTTAATCCTGCTTCCAGGAATTGAGTGCCTCAGCCTAGCACATTGATTTGGAGTAGGTTTCCCACAGGTTTCCCACGGGTTTCCCGGCAACTCCCGAGTTTAGCGTTTGCCTGCCTGGAAAATAAGCTGAATCCAGAGCCCCTCTGGGTCACCAACCAACCCACGCGGAGGGCTGATGTGGTGGAATGAACACGTTTGGGGACCGCAGGGTCCTGGCTTCAGCTTCCACCTCTGCACACCCCTAGCTGTGGGGCCTTAAACATCTCTAATGCTGGAGCCCTCGTTTCTCCAACTGTAAAATTGTGGTTTCAGACTGTACTTTGAGGGGTTCTAGGGAACCTCACAGGTGCCTGGCAGAACCGTTCTGGAGGGAGAGCTAAACAGGAGATGAGAAGTAGCTGAGTGGACAGCTCCCAACCACCACACTAGCGCATTCCACTTCTATCTGGTTTTATGTACATTTAATATTTTGTTTTGTGTTCTGCTGCTAAGAAAGAAAGAAAAAGAAAAGAAAGGAAAGAACTTTCCTTTTGAAAACCATGCAGTAGGTGACCTCTAAAGTTCTTCCAGCACTTTCTCTGATTCCTAACCTGCGTGTATCTGTGAGGAGGTGTGTCTGTGTGTTAAGTTGCTCTAACCTGCACCACCGCGCCCTGTTTTTTGAGCCAAATTAAGAATGGTAAGGGCTAAGGGCGTTCTCTGTCTTCTCCTTGAAGGGCATCCAGCCCAAAGTAAATGTTCAGTACGTGTGATAAAAATGGCTCCTTCAAATTCATAGCCCTAAATGCCCACATCAGAAAGTTAGAAAAATCTCAAATTAACAACCTGACATCACAACTGAAAGAACTAGAGAAGTGAGAGCAAACCAACCTCAGAGCTAGTGGAAGACAAGAAATAACCAACAGAGCTAGACTGAAGATTGAGACATGAAAAACCATTCAAAACATCAACGAATCCAGGAGCTGTTTTTTTAAAAAACTTAATATGGCAGACTGCTAGCTAGGTAAGAAAGAAGAACCAAGTTAAACTTTGTCATTTACAGAAATGCAAATAACCATCAGAGACTACTATGAACACCTCAATGCAAAAAAACTAGAAAATCTAGAAGAAATGGATAAATTCCTGGACACATACACCCTCCATAGCTGAGCCAGGAAGAAATTGAATCCCTGAATAGACCAATAATAAGCTCCAAAATTGAATCACTAATTTTTGGTTGAATTAGCCCACCAACCAAAAAAAAAAAAAAACAAACAAAAAACAACAACAACAAAAAAACAGGACCAGACAGATTCACAGCTGAATTCTACCAGATGTACAAAAAAGAGCTGGAACCATTCCTGCTGAAACTATTCCAAAAAATTGAGGAGGAGGGACTCCTTCCTAACTCATTCTGTGAGGCCAGAATCATCCTGATACCAAACCTTGTAGAGACACAACAAAAAAGAAAACTTCAGGCTGATATCCTTGATGAACATTGATGCAAAAATCATCAACAAAATACTAGCAAACCAAATCCAGCAGCACATCAAAAAACTAATCCAGCACAATCAAGTAGGCTTTATCCCTGGTATGCAAGTTTAGCTGAAAATATGCAAATCAGTAAATATGATTCATCACATAAACAGAACTATAGACAAGAACCACATGATTGTCTTAATTAATGCAGAAAAGCCTCGATAAAATTCAATATCCCTTCATGTTAAAAACTCTGAACAAGCTAGAAACTGAAGAAACATACCTCAAAATAATAAATCTATGACAAACCCACAACCAGCATCACATTAAATGAGTAAAAGCTGGAAGCATTTCTCTTGAAAACCGGCTCAAAACAAAGACTTCTTCTCTCAGCATTCCTATTCAACATAGTATTGAAAGTCCTGGCCAGAGCAGTCAGGTAAGAGAAAGAAATAAAGAGCATCCAGATAGGAAGAAAAGATGTCAAACTATCCCTATTTGCAGATGACATGATTCAAAATCTAGAAAACTCCACTCGACCCAAAAGCTCCTTGAGCTGATAAACAACTTCAGCAGTCTCAGGACACAAAATCAATGTGCAAAAATCACCAGCATTCCTATACACTAATAGTCAAGCTGAGAGCCAAATCAGGAATGCAATCCCATTCACAATTGCCACTAAAATAATAAAATATCTAGGAATACAGCTAACCAGGGAGGTGAAAGATCTCTACAATGAGAATTCTAAAACATTGCTCGAAGATATCAGAGATGACACAAACAAATGGAAATAAAATCCATGCTCATGAACAGGAAGAATCAACATCATTAAAATGAGTATACTGCCCAAGGCAATTTACAGATTCAGTGCTATCCTTATCAAACTACCAATCACATTCTTCACACAACTAGAAAAAACTATTTTAAAATTCATATGAAACCAAAAATGATCCTGAATAGCCAAGGCAATCCTAAGCAAAAAGAACAAAGCTGTAGGCATCATGCTACCCAACTTCAAACTATATTACAGGGCTACAGTAACCAAAACAGCATGGTATTGGTACAAAACCAGACACATAAGACCAATGGAACAAAATAGAGAGCTGAAAAATAAGACCACACACCTACAACCATCTGATCTTCAACAAAACTGATAAAAACAAGCAGTAAGGAAGATTCCTTATTCAACAAATGGTGCTGGGAGAACTCCTAGCCATAAGCAGAAGATTGAAACTAGACCCCTTCCTTATACCATATACAAAATCAACTCAAGATGGATTAAAGACTTAAATGTAAAACCTAAAACTATAAGAACCTTGGAAGATAACCTAGGCAATACCATTCTGGACATAGAAACTGGCAAAGATTTCATGACAAAGATGCTAAAACCAGTTGCAACAAAAGCAAAAATTGACAAATGGGGTCTAATTAAGCTAAGGAATTTCTGCACAGAAAAGAAACTATCAACAGAGTAATCAGACAACCTACAGAATGGGAGAATGGATTTGCAAACTATATCTCTGACAAAGGTCTAATATGCAGCTCTATAAGGAACTTAAATTTGCAAGAAAAACACAATCCCATTAAAAAGTGGGCAAAGGACATGAACAGGCACTTCTCAAAAGAAGACATACATGCGGCTGACAAGCATATGACAAAAAGCTCAACATCACTGATCATTAGAGAAATGCAAATCAAAACCACAATGAGATACTATCTCACACCAGTCAGAATGGCTATTTTTAAAAAGTCAAACAATAACAGACGCTGGCAAGGTTGCAGAGAAAAGGGAATGCTTATACACTATTGGCAATAGTGTGAATTAGTTCAACCATTGTGGAAAGTAGTGTGGCAATTCCTCAAAGAGCTAAAAACAGAACTAGCATTTGACCCAACAATCCTATTACTGGGTATGTACTCAAAGGAATATAAACCGTTCTATCATAAAGTCACATGCACCCATATGTTCATTGCAGCACTAGTCACAACAGCAAAGACATGGAATCAACCTCAATGCCCATCAATGGTAGACTGGATAAAGAAAATGTGGTAGCTCTACACCATGGAATACTATCAGCCATAAAAAAGAATGAGATCATGTCCTTTTCAGCAACATGGATGGAGCTAGAGGCTATTTTCCTGGAGGCTGGAGGCAAACTAACACAGAAACAGAAAATCAAATACCACATGTTCTCACTCATAAGTGGAAGCTAAATGATGAGAACATGTGGACACAAAGAGAGGAAAAATAACAGACATGGGTCCTATCTGATGGTGAAGGTTGGGAGGAGGAAGAGAATCAGAAAAAATAACTATTGGGTACTAGGCTTAGTACCTCTAGCTAACTTTATTATAAGAATACAGTGTCTAATACATGTAACATGCAAAATATGTATTCATCAACTGTAAGTCCTCTGGTCAATTGTAGGCCATTAGTAGTTAAGTTCTGGGGGAGTCAAAAGTTACAAGTGAATTTTCAACAGTGTAGAAAGGGTCAGTGCCTCTAACCCCTGTGTTGTTTAAGGGTCAACTGTACTTTTTATTCCTTAATCTTCCATTCTAGACATCATCTTTTTCTTCCTACTTTAAAAAATGAGAATTTAAGTCTGCTGGGTTTATAAACAGTAACTTTTTAGAAAGTTATCTCTATACCTATTGAAATTCTTTAATTGAATCAATAGTGGCTGCTGGGAAAAATCCAATTATCTTAGTCATGAAAGACCCAAACCTCAATGTTAAATACCTGAGAGGCTTCCAAGCAAAAAGTTCAAGGATAAACTAAGCCAACCCCACTGTTTCACTATTAATAATAAAGTATATCAATTAATAAGTCTTTGTATTCTTGAAAAGCAACATATAGTTTATATGCAGTTCACTTAACATAGTTAATTTTCACATCAGCCCTGCAAGGGCAGCTCCATTTTACAGGTGAGGAAGGAACATAACTGGGACAGTTCCCGGGCTCAGTGTTTCTCCCGCTATACTACATGTCCTCTGGGCTCAGAAAGAAGGACACACAGGAAGTGAGAGCCCTCAGCTGTCTGCTCTCTCAGCTTTCAGAATCAGTCCCTATTGTTCTTTTCTCCTTCACGCTCCACTCTCCCTCTTCCTGAGCTGGGTCAATGGACCAAAATATTGAGGCTTGCCTCAGTTTCTGGGTGAGCAGTTCTTGGCTGGTTGGTCATGGGCATTCAACCCATCCAGATGCTGTTACTCAGCTCCACTTTCATTGCCCACAGCTCAGACCCATCAGTTCTTCAAAGGTAGTCAAGTGAGGGCTCTGCTGGCCACTGACAGGGACACCCTGTGGTCAGGATATGCGGAAGGATGTACTTGGAACAGCTTCTTGAAGGAAAGGAAGAAAAAGTTATTGCACAATGCTTGGGTAAAAAAATAAACACGTAGGGCAGCATGACTTCTGTTAAAGAAGGAAGGAGCTTTTCTGACCCAATATCCAAGCCACCAGAGTAGAGATCTAAGGATATGAAGAGGTGTTAGCTTTTCCTAAATTTTGGGAGGTTTTTCCTAAATTTTGGGAGGTTTTTCCTGAATGCAAAAGTAATACAAACTAATTGAAGGTAGGGCGGGGGAGGTGCATGGAAACAGTAAAAGACAAAGATGAAAAAAAAAATCAAGATCATTCTAATGTTACCACCCTGCCAGCATCCTTCCATCTTCTTCCTTTTCTTGTTAAAAGAAAAAAAGTGTTTGTTTAATCATCTACTTTTCATTTTTATCTAAGTAATATATGCACATAATTTTAAAAGTCAACTAGCATCAAAAAGCTTTTACAATAATTAGAATTTCCTGACCCCCATTGCCTCCCTACCCCAGTGTATATTAAGTTTATAATTGTATACATTTATAGGGAACCAAGGGATGTTATGATTTATGAATACAAAGTGTAATCATTAAATAAGGCTGATTAACATATTCATCACCCAAAATACTTAAACAGTGTTTTATAGTGAAACCATTTGAAATTTACTCTCCTAGTAATTTCGAAATGTACAATACACTATTATTAACTATATGGACCATGCTATGCAATAGATCTCAAAAAAAAATAATAATTCCTCCTGTCTAATTGAGATTTCGTACCCTTTGACCATCATTTCTGTATTTTCCCCTTTCCCCACTGCTTAGAGTTATGCTTGATTTCATAGCTTGGCTATTGTGGACAGGGCTGCAATGACTATGGAAGTGCAGACATCTCTTCAACAAACTGATTTCAAGTCTTTTAAGTAAATACCCATAAGTGAGACTGCTGGATCATATATTAATTCCATTTTCCATTTTTTTGAAGAATATCCATAGTTCCATAATGACTATACTAATTTACATCCCCATCAACAATATACAAGAGTCCTTTTTCTCCACATCTTCACCAACACTTGTTATCTTTTGTTTTTTTGATAATAGTCATTCTGACAGGTGTGAAATATCACATTGTGGTTTTAATTTGCATTTCCCTAGTGATTGGCAATATCAAGCATTTTTTCATATACTGTTGGACATTTGTATGTCTTCTTTTGAGAAATGTCTGTTCAGGTCCCTTGCCCATTTTAAAGCTATTTTGTTTGTTTTCTTGCTATTGAGTTGTTTGAGTTCCTTATATATTTTGTATATTAACCCCATATCAGATATATGACTTGAAAATATTTTTTTCTACTCTGTAGGTTGTCTCTTTACACTGTTAATTGTTTCCTTTGCTATGCAGAAGGTTCTCAATTTGATATAATCCCATTGTCTATTTTCGCTTTTGTTGCCTGCCCTTTTGAGGCCAAATTCAAAAAAATCATTGGCCAGACCAATGTTGTATAGTTTTCCCTCTATGTTTTCTTCCAGTAGTTTTACAATTTTTGATCTTATGTTTCAATCTTTAGTCCATTTTGAGTTGATTTTCACATATGGTATGAGATAATGATCCAATTTCATTCTTCTGCATATGGACTTCAAGTTTTCTAAACACCATTTCTTGAAGAGAATATCCTTTTCCAATTGTGCATTATTGGCAACTTTATTCAAAATCAATTGACTGTACATGCATGAGTTCATTTCTGGGCTGTTTATTCTATTGCATTGGTTGATAATGAATGCCCACTTTTTGCCAGTATCATACTGTTTAAATTGCTATGGCTCTGTAGTATAGTTTTCAATTGGGTAGTGTGACACCTCTCCAGCATTGTTCTTTTAGTGCATGATTTTCTTGGCTATTCAGGGGGTTTTGTGGTCCCATATGAATTTTAGGATTGCTTTTTCTGTTTCTATAAAAAGTGACATTGGAATGTTGATAGGGATTAAATTGAATCTGTAGATTACTTTGGGTAGCATGGATATTTGAACAATATTAATTCTTCCACTCAATGAACACAGGATATCTTTCTATTTATTTATGCATTCTTCAATATATTTTATAGTTTTTTTGTATATAGGTTTTTCACCTTCTTGGTAAATTTATTCTTAAGTATTTTATTTATTTATTGTTATAACTATTTAAGTGAAATTATTCTATTTCTTTTTGGATATTTCATTATTAGCATATAGAAATGCTACTCTCTTTTTTTTTTTTTTTTTTTTTTTGAGACAGAGTCTTGCTCTGTTGCTCAGGCTGGAGTGGAGTGGCATGATCTCAGCCCACAGCAACCTCCGCCTCCTGAGTCCTAGTTCAAGCAATTCTCCTGTCTCAGTCTCTCGAGTAGCTGGGATTACAGGTGCCTGCCACCACACCCGGCTAATTTTTGTATTTTTAGTAGAGACAGGGTTTCACCATGTTGGCCAGGCTGGTCTTAAACTCCTGACCTCAGGTGATTTGCCCGCCTCAGCCTCTTAAAGTGCTTACAGGTGTGAGCCACCATGCCTGGCCAAAATGCTACAGATTCTCATACGTGATTTTGTGTCCTGAAACTATTGTATTTGTTTATTAGTTCTGACAGTTTTTCGGTGGTGTTTTTAGGGATTCCTGTATATAAGATCATGTTGTCAGCAGTGACAATTTCACTTCTTCGGCTCACTGCAACCTCTGCCCCCTAGGTTCAAGCGATTCTCCTGCCTCAGCCTCCCAAGTAGCTGGGACTACAGGCACACACCACGCCCAGCTAATTTTTGTGTTTTTAGTAGAGACGGGGTTTCACCATGTTGGCCAGAATGGTCTCAATCTCTTAACCTCGTGATCTGCCCGCCTCAGCCTCTTAAAGTGCTGAAATTACAGGCATGAGCCACCATGCCCAGCCCGACAATTTCACTTCCTCCTTTGCTATTTGGATGCCTTTCATTTCTTTCTCTTGCCTAATAGTTCTGGCAAGGATTTCTAATACTATGTTGAATAGAAAAGGCAAGAGTGGACATCCTTGTCTTATTCCATGTTTTAGAGGAGAGACTTTCAATTTTTCCCCATTGAGTATAATGTTAGTTTTGGGCTTCTTGTATATGGCTTTTAGTACATTCCTCCATATCTAATTAATGAGAGTTTTTATCGATGAAAAGATGTTGAATTTTGTCAAAGCCTTTTTCTGCATCTAAGAGATGATCATATAGTTTTTGTTCTTCATTCTGTTAATGTGATGTACCACATTTATTAATTTGCATATATTGAACCAATCTTGGATCCCAGGAATAAATTCCATTTGATCATGGTGGATGATCCTTTTAATGTGTTATTGAATTCAGTTTGCTAGTGTTTTGCTGAGAATTTTTGCATCTGTGTTCATCAAGAATGAACATGTATTTCTTTCTTTTCTTCTGCTATCTTTGGGCTTAGTTTGTTCTTTTTCCAGTTCCTTGAGAAGTAACATTAAATTGTTTATTTAAATTTTTTTTTGAGGTAGGCATTATTGCTATTAACTTTTCCCTTGGAACTGCTTTTGCTATATCCCATAAGTTTTTGGTATGATGTGCTTTTATTGCTATCTCAAGATATTTTACATTTTCTCTTGTAATTTCTTTATTGACCCATTACTTGTTCAGGAGCATGTTTAATTTCCATGTATTTGTGAATTTTCTAAAATTCCTCCTGTTATTGATTTCTAGTTTCATATGATTGTGGTCAGAAAAGATACTTCATATGATTTCAATCTTCTTAAATTTCCTAAGGCTTGTTTTGTGCCCTAACATGTGATCTATCCTAGAGAATGTTCCATATGTGCTTGAGAAGAATGTATATTCTGTTGCTATTGGATGGAGTGTTCTGTTACATCTGTTAGGTTCATTTGGTCTAAAGTGATGTCAAGTTCAATATTTTCTGTCTGGATGAACTGTCCATTGTTGAAGGTGGGCTACTAAAGTACCCTACCATTATTGGATTGCAATCTATCTCTCCCTTCAGATCCTTTAGGGTATCCAATCTTTTGGCTTCCCTGGGCCACACTGGAAGAAGAATTGTCTTAGGCCACATAAAATATACTAACACTAATGCTAGCTGATGAACTGAAAAAAAAAATCACAAAAAGCTCTCATTATGTTTTAAGAAAATTTACAAATTTGCATTGGGCAGCATTCAAAGCTGTCCTGGGCCACATGTGGCCTACAGGCTGTGGGTTAGACAAGTTTGCTTTTTTTTCTTTTACAGACTCTCTCTCTGTCGCCCAGGCTGGAGTGCAGTGGTGCAATCTTGGCTCACTGCAACCCCGTGCCCCCTACCAGGTTCAAGCAATTCTTCTGCCTCAGCTTCCTGAGTAGCTGGGATTACAGGCACTGGCCACCATGCCGGGCTAACTTTTTTTTTTTTTTTTTTTTTGTATTTTTAGTAGAGATGGGGTTTCACTATGTTGGCTAGGCTGGTTTTGAACTCCTGAACTCAAATTATCCAGCCACCTTGGCCTCCCAAAGTGCGAGGACTACAGGCTGAGCCACCATGCATGGCCAAGCTTGCTTTAATTTTTTAAAATATATGTAGGTACTCTGATGCAAAAAGTCTGCGAGGCCCTCAGCAGCAGCAATATCTGTGGGGAGATGGAAGGGGGGGGCGGATCCATGGTGGCTGTACTGCCTGTTGGTCCTCAGTGGCAAAAGCTGCTGGGGTCCTATGTTGGAGCAGGCACTGGGCTCTGTAATGGTAAACACTGTAGGGTCCTCATCAGTAAAAACAATGAGGCCCTTGGTGGCCACAAGGGCTATTGAGGTCCTCAGCAGTGAAGCAAGTCAGATTTTATCAGAAAAAGTATTTGAAGTACAGTATCAGTAAAGATGTGCTGTGAATAAATCGAATAATGATGATTTGGTCTTAAATGTTGTATAGTCCATTTCTATCTCATCAGTTTATATTTTTCTAATTTAATGTGTTTTATCTCTAACATAATTCATAAGCATACCTGTATATAAGTTACAAGAGAATAAAGAAGCATATATGGCGGTGTATGTAAAATATTTTGTTCTGTTAATGGTTTGGAGACTCATTTTTAAAAGCCAGTTGGTGGCTGGGCGTGGTGGCTCATGCCTGCAATCTGAGCACTTCAGGAGACCAAGGCAGGTGGATCACCTGAGGTTGGGAGTTTGAGACAAGCCTGGCCAACATGGCAAAAACCATCTTTACTAAAAATACAAAAATTAGCCAGGTATGGTGGCTGGCTCCAGTAACCCCAGCTACTCAGGAGGCTAAGGCAGAAGAATCTCTTGAGTCAAAGAGGCAAAGGTTGCAGTGAACCAAGATCCAAGATCACACCACTGTGCTCTAGCCTGGACAACAGATTGAAACTCTATTTCAAAAAAAAAAAAAAAAAAGTCAGTTGGCAAGAGAATCTGGGAAATCCAGTTTGCAAAGACCAGCCCCAGCATCACAAAGCAAAGCATAGAAAGGAGAATTTGAAGCTAAGAAACAATAGGAAAATAACTGTAACAGTTCTTAGTAAGCATTCATACACACCCTTCTGCTCATATTTTGAATTTCCAAGAAAAATAACAACTCCATGCCTCCACCTATCAAAACACAACCAAGGAACAACAAAGTAGTTCTCATCCTCTTCCCCAAAAAAGTAATATGCAAAGCCAGAACCCCTAAGAGTCCCCATGTCCATCTCTGTGTGATGCTATTTTCTCTTCTAGTTTAGTTGGAATCCCATGAGAATCATTTGAAACCTAATGACTAATGGTAACCCTTACCTAAAATAACAAGGGAGAAATCGAAAGGAAAAATAATATATGCAGATGTATATGTATATATCAAGCAAGGAAAAAATATACATAGCTGCTTCACCCCATTTCTGTACATGGTACTGAAGCTGTAGTTGTCACATATAGCTTCCTATCTCACTGTACATTTCAGCACCCTTTATCCTCAGCCAGTACCTCAACTGACCCAGATTCTTTTGGGTAGCTCAAACCTTCATTCCTGAAAGTCTGGTCTCCATTGGTCTTCATTTAGTTTTTCATTAGCTTTTTCTCTACCAGACATGGAAGTACTGAGATGCCCTAGAGAATATACTGAGTTTTATTATGTCTTAGCAACTAAATTCCCCTATGTAACTGGGATTACTCAGCCAGTACAATAACCTCCTCTGCCTGTTAGTTGAGAGACAAAGTCCAAAATGGCCAATGGTAGTCTCAACTTATAAATAAAAAATGTAAATCAATTACGTTCCCTGATGGAAGCATTCCTCCCTGGAGAACTAAGACTTCTAAGTCAGCAGAACCTTATCAAAGATAGGAAACAAAAATTCTGTGAGTGGGGCATTAGGATATGCTCTCACTTCTACATCTTCGTCCCCAGACTTGAGTATTCCGGCTGTGGAAAAAATAGCACATATATTGATTACTGGCTAAACATACACACACACACACACACACACACACACACGCGCGCACACACACACACACACACACACCCTGTAGAATATACCCCAACCTTTAGAGTGTTGTCTTCCGATATCTACTGCAATTGTCTTTGGTAGGCTATGTCTTTGGTAGGCTATTTCTTTTCTTTTCTTTTTTTTTGAGACGGAGTCTCACTCTGTCGCCAAGCTGGAGTGCAGCGGCATGATCTTGGCTCACTGCAACCTCTGCCTCCCAGGTTCAAGCAATTCCTCTGCCTCAGCCTCCTGAGTAGCTAGGACTATAGGCACGTGCCACCATGCCCAGCTAATTTTTGTATTTTTAGTAGAGACAGGGTTTCACCATGTTGATCAGGATGGTCTCGACCTCCTGACCTCATGATCTGCCTGCCTTGGCCTCCCAAAGTGCTGGGATTACAGGTGTCAGCCACTGCACCTGGCCTACTAGGCTACTTCACTCTTCTCTCAGGCCATTGGTTTCTGGGTGTTTGGGTATATGGTACAACCAGTAAATGACATGGGCATGAGCCTCTGTGACTCTTCTATTTCTGTAAAATGAATTATTTAGTCAAAAGTGATGTATGAAATACTTTGGTGGTGATAAGTCTAGGGAGGATAGTACTATCAGAAACATTGCAGAAAGAAAAGATAAGTCCATATTCATATAATAAGTGATTATTCAATGGGAACAAATTATCACCCACTCCACACTGGGGATCAGCACTGGTCTTTGCTGTTGGGAGGTCAGACATGTAGCAGTGGTTGCTGGATCATCTTTGGTGAGGGAAAGTCTATGCTGTTGAGCCCATCCCTGCCATCATGACCAATTTGAACATGAGCAATTGAGCAAACGTTGGGTGGGAAAGGGGCTGTCTAACCTTCTCAGAGTATGTCTTCCTGTCTACATGATTATTCTACAGTAGGTACCCTTTGGTGAACATTCACATTGGACACAAATATCCTCACACTCTGTGCACTTTTAAATAGGTCCAGCTCATGTCTCTTCCCTAGATCTCCTCTCACTAATTTGCCAGTCTTGTTTTTTCCAATGTCCCTGACCAACTGGCCAATTCTTTAACCCCTGTCCATGGGCCAACACAGATTCTCTCCTCTGAGTATTTCACATTGACCAAGTTGTCAATGAAATGGACTCCTTGAAGTTCTGCTAGGTGAGAGAATTTCTCTTCAACACCGTCTTTCAGGAATCTTTCTGAGGTTCTAATGCTACAGCAGTCTACTTCCTTTTCATACAAGTATCATTAGCTTTGAGTTCTTCTTCATTAGCCAATTGGTAATAAGGAATTCACCAGTAAATTATAGAGCTACATAGAGGGAGAGGAACAGTGAAGCAGGAGTAGGTGACATGTGTAATTTCTTTGTGCCCTCAGGATTCGCTTAATTTTGATCCCTATTGTACAATTTCTATTTACTTAATAATTGCTGCTGTGAATGCTCACTGTTATTGCTTAATGAATCAGATAACACCTAGTTCATAAGAGGAAACTAAGATTACATGGTCACTTAATGTTCCATGGTTAAACAATCTAGCTCTACAGGAACCAGTAAGAACTAATTCTCAATTGCAGAATGGGGGCATGACTTTGCTTTCAAATCCTAGAGACCTGCTCTGCTATTCTCCTTCAGGGCTTTTCAGGAGGCTTCATTGAACATCTCTTTGAGCCATAAACTGATCTAGTACTTCTGGTACTTAAAGTCCAAGTAGGAAAATAGCTTGTACTGCAGCTTGAACCTGATGCAGATACTTTTCGTGTTTGGAGCCTCCTTCAAAACTGTCAAGGTATCACACCTGTAATCCCAGCACTTTGGGAGGCCAAGGTGGGTGGATCACGAGGTCAGCAGTTCAAGACCAGCCTGGCCGACATGGTGAAACCCCGTCCCTACTAAAAATACAAAAATTAGCCAGGTGTGGTGGCAAGCGCCTGTAATCCCAGTTACTCAGGAGGCTGAGGCAGAGAATCGCTTGAACCTGGGAGGTGGTGGTTACAGTGAGCCAAGATCAGGCCACTGCACTCCAGCCTGGGTGAGAGAGTGAGACTCCGTCTCAAAAACAAAACAAAACAAAAAAACTGTCAAGGTACTGAGTTGGAACACCCTCAAATATACTCAAATATACCACACATTGACCCCCAGAAGCAAGAAGTCAAAGCACTAAAAATGAAACCTTTTTTTTTTTCGACCGAGTCTTGCTCTGTAGCCCAGGCTGGAGTGCAGTGGTGCTATCTCACCTCACTGCAACCTCTGCCTCCTGGGTTCAAGCAATTCTCCCACTCTGTGGGTTGTCTGTTTGCTCTGCTGACGTTTGTTTGTTTGTTTGGTTTTGTTTTTCGAAACAGAGTCTCACTCTCAAGATCTCCGTGACTGTTCTTTTTGCCATGCAAAAGCTCTTTAATTAAGTCCCAACTATTTATCTTTGTTTTTATTGCATTTGCTTTTGGTTTCTTGGTCATGAAATCCTTGCCTAAGCCTGTGGTGTATATACATATATATATATATGTGTGTATATATATATACATATATATATATACACATACAATGGAGTACTACTCAGCCATCAAAAGGAATGAATTAATAGCATTTGCAGCAACCTAGATGAGATTGGAGACTATTTTTCTAAGTGAAGTAACTCAGGAATGGAAAATCAAACATCATATGTTCTCACTGATATGTGGGAGCTAAGGTATGAGGACACAAAGCATAAGAATAACACAATGGACTTTGAAGACTTGGGAGGAAGGGTGGAAGGGGGTGAGGTGTATACTGCTCTGGTGATGTGTGCACCAAAATCTCACAAATCATTACTAAATAATTTATTCATGTAACCAAATACCACCTGCATCCCAATAACCTATGAAAAAAAAATGGCTCAAAAAATAAATTAACTCAAATCAAAAACTAAATAAAATAATAAAAATGATTATTTCAATGGATTGAAATACATCAAATATTCCAAATCCATGAGTTCCCATAATAACACAACAAAAGAAAAAGGAGAAATTAGTAGATTATCTTTGGTGAATACTAGAGAATCAACTCATTTTCCAATTTTTTTTTTTTTTTTGAAATGGAGTGTCAGTCTTGTTGCCCAGGCTGGAGTACAATGGCACAATCTCGACCAACTGCAACCTCCGCCTCCCAAGTTTAAGCGATTCTCATCCCTCAGCCTCCCAAGTAGCTGGGATTACAGGCATGCACCACCACGCCCAGCTAATTTTGTACTTTTAGTAGAGACAGGGTTTTATCATGTTGGTCAGGCTGGTCTTGAACTCCTGACGTCATGTGATCCACCTGCCTTGGCCTCCCAAAGTGCTGGGATTACAGGCGTGAGCCACCACGCCCGGCCTCCCATTTTAAATAAGTGGAAAAAAATCAGTGATTTATTCTGACTTTCCTACATGAACAGCACCTTGGAGTAACCAAATAGTTGATTAGGAGGTTTTTTTCTTATAGAAGTATTTCAGTTTACAAATGAAGAAGTAATTATAGGATATAATAATGTACATTTTATAACCCATTATAAATTAATGGGTCAATTAAAATGAGATATTATTAAACATCAAAAATCAGATAAGTAGACATTTTATGGTGATTGATGGCAGTATATAACACCACCTATAAAGTATTCTCGCCAAAATGTTAAACTTGAGTCTGATGAAGCCTCTCTAGATCTAAATACTAAATGCAAGGGATTGAGGAACACATTAAAGAACACCATGGGGATGAACTCTTCAAAATCAAGGCAATGGGAAACTACAAAGAAATAATCTCATCTCTTTGACAAATGCATTGCAAGCGAAAGAAAGAAATGAAGTGGACAGCCTTAATTTAAGTGACAAAATTACTAGGTATGGGCTTTATCTGGCTCACAATTTGAATGAAAAGACCACTAAAAAATTTATAAAACAGTTAGGTGAATTTGAACTCTGGCTATGATACTGAATGATTTTAGGGGATTATTTTCGATTTTAAGGATGATAATGGTATTGCCGTTATTGTTAAGGGTCTTTATCTTTTAGAGATACACATTGAAATATTTACAGATGAAATTATATAATATCAGAAATTTGCTTCAAAGTAACCTAGGCATAACGGATGTGTTCAGAATACAAACAAAATTGGCAAATAATTGATACTTGCTAAAACTGGATAATACAATGTGTATCCATTATACTGGTTTCTTTTCATATTTTTGTACATGTTTGAAAATTTCCATAATCAAAATCTTCAAAAACCTAGCCAAAAGAATACAAGGATAGTATTATTAAAATTTGGTAAGGTTAAATTACATTTTAAAAGTAGTTTGCAAAACGGAGAGAGACTTTAAAATGTCAAAGGGAACAATCCACAGTGAAGTAATAGCAGTCATGAATCTTTTTGCAATAAATAAAATTCATAAGACAAAACTGAAGAAAATAATAAGAAGAAATTGCCAAAAACATAATAGCAGTAAGGGACTGTAATTCATTTATCTCTGCACATGACAGATATAATAGACAAAAATATAAGTAAGCCTATAAAGGCTCTGAATTATATAATCAATAAGGTTGAATTCTATACTCTGAGCATACTGAATACTTTCAAGTACCAACACATTTATAAAAAGCAATCTTTTATAAGGTCATAAAGAAAACCTACATAAATTTCAAAATGTAGAATAAAATAAGACCCTATTGTGTTTTAATAATACAGTAAAACTAAAACATAGGATCCAAAACAACCTTATACATTGCTGATGGGAATACAAAATGATTACAGTCACTGTGCAATATAGCTTGGCAGTTCTTAATAAGGTAAGCATATATCTATCACATGGCCCAAACGTTTCACTTCTAGGGAATTTGCCAAATAGAAAAGAAAGCACATGTCCATGCAAAGACTTATACAGAAATATTCATAGCAGCTTTATTTGTAATAGCCAAAAACTAGATACCACCCTAAGTCCTTCATTAGCTGAATGGATAAACAAATTGTGGCATATTCATACAATGGAATACAGCTCAAAAATGAAAAAAAAGTAAATGATGGATACACAGAACAACATGAATGAAATCTCAAAATAATTATGTTGAGTAAAAGGAGCCAGACAAAAAAGAGTACATATTGTATGATTCCATTTACATGAAATTCTAAAAAGTGCAAACTAATCTATAGTGACAGGGAGTAGATCAGTGTTTGCTTGGGGAACTGGTGATTTCACAGGAGTATAAGGAACTTTTGTGTATTATGGATATATCCACCATCTTATTATGTTGGTGCTTTCATAGTTATATACATTTGTGAAAACTTATCAAATTCTGTACCTTAAATATGTACAGTTTATTGAATGTCAGTTATACCTAGTTTTTAAAAATCCTAGGAATAAAGTGAATATATAGGACCTATATAAGTTAAGCATGTATCTAGCTTATGGATGTAAATAACCTAAAATATGTCAAGGCATGGTGGCTTATGCCTGTAATCCCAGCACTTTGGGAGGCCACATTCAGCAGATCACTTGAGGCCAGGAGTTGAAGACCAGCCTGGCCAACGTGGCAAAACCCTGTCTCTACTAAAAATACAAAAATTAGCCCGGCTTGGTGGCAGGCATCTGTAATCTCAGCTACTCAGGAAGTTGAGATGGAAAGATTGCTTGAGCCCAAGAGATGGAGGTTGCAGTGAGCTGAGATCACACCACTGCACTACAGCCTGGGCGACAGAGTAAGACTCTGTCTCAAAAAAAAAAAAAAAAAAAAAAAAGGAAAAGGAAAAAAAACATAAACTAGACATGAACCAATACAAAGACAGACTTTAATCTTAGATAGAGATGCTCAATTTCATAAATTTGGTGCAATAAGAAAATCAATGAATATTGTTTCATTTATTTATTTGAAGTTGAAAATGATTCCAAAATTATTCTTTAAAAAATGAAACACATGAAAATGTCCCAGATATCCAGAAATAGAAAAGTAACATTGGTACAGGAATAGATAAATCAATGGAAGAGAATCAAGAGTATAGAAATAAAACCAAGAATAGACAGGAGTCTGGGACATGATAAACACAGTATTTCAGATCAGTGGGGAAAGGATAACTTAATAATTAAAGTTGTATAATGGTCTAACCATTGGAAAGTAGAGAATTTGTATGCACACACGCTCACCACCAAAAAACAATTCTAAAGAAATCAAAACTTGTATTTAAAAATGAAACTATCAAAGTACTAAAACTAAACATGGATAGATTATGTTTACAACTGTGGAATGAGAAAAGCCTTTATGTTTGCAGCAAAATCTAGCATGTATAATGGGAAAGATTGCTTAATTTAACCACAGTAAATGTTTAAAACTTCTGTAATGAAAAAATATTCAAAAAATTACAAACTGTGAAAAACATATCCAATACATTAAAAAAAAAAAAAAAAGCTCATTTCCTTGGTTTACAAAGAGCTCTTTCTATGTCAGTAAGACAAATGACCCAATAATAATGAACAAAATAAATGAGCAAATCAAAGAAAAAAGATATACCAATAGCCATCAAGCATGCAAAAAAGATAACAACTCTTATTAAAATTAAAGCAAGTGTAAATTACAGCATTATTTTAGTTATCTATTGCTGAATGATAAATCATTCCAAAGCTTAGCACCTTAAAATAATAATAAACATGTATTATCTCTGATAGTTTTTGTAGGTTGGTACCTCAAAAGTTGCTAAGCTGGGCAGTTCTGGCTTGAAGTCTTTCATTAAGTTGTCAAAATTTTGACTGGGGCTGCCGCCATCAGCAGGCTTGACAAGGACTGAAGGATCCATTTCCCAGGTGGCTCACTCACATGACTGGTGAGCTGGTGCCAGCGTTGGCAAAAGGCTTCAGTTCCTCCCCAAGTGAGACTTTCCACAGGGCTATCTGGGCATCCTCACAACACAGTGACTGACTTTCTCACAGCAAGCAATCCAAGAGAGCAAGGCAGAAGCTATAATGACTCTATAATCTAACCTTTGGCAGATACACACATAGTACGTCCACCATTCTCTATTGGTCACACAGGGCCAGCTTCAAGGGCATGCAACCTGTGCAGTCACCCAGGGCCACATACTCAGGAAAGCCCGGTGCTTGGTTTAGAGCTCTGCTATTGCCATACCAATATTCTTCATAATTTTATCTTTGATTTTTAATTTTGCAAGTGAAATGGGACAATAAGGTACATTTTTGAGAAGAGATACACACAATATGTGTGTCCAACACTTTTCCTTCCCACTTTATTTGCATACAGCGTTAGCAATGCACAGTATTCTGCTGGGAGTTCAGTGAGACTCAAAGCAAAGACAAGTTAAGCAGGCAGAATGTGTAGGTAGAATGTGCAAGTATCGGAGAGGATCCAAAATGGCCGAATAGGAAGAGCCCCGGAGTGCAGTTCCCAGCAAGAACAGTGCAGAGGGTGAGTGTTCACCGCATTTGCGAACAAGTTATCACTGCCCACAGACCAGGAGATTCCCGGGCCGAAAAGCGCCACGAGTTTTGAGCGCAGCGGTTTCAGCCAGTGCTGGGTCTGCGCACAGAAACTCACACAAGTCCGGATGGCTGTTTCAACTGGTGCCTGGAATGCCTGGGAGACAGAGCCACCCATTCAACTGAAAGGGAGGGGGCTGGGCGATCTGGCTTGGCGGGTAACACCCACACGAAACAAACAATCTGAAATGCTCTGGATTGTGAGTTTCACAGCAAGCGCAGGTGGACCCAGGATGGTCCAGCTCAGTGCGGGGAAGGGCGTCCCCTGCTACCAAGGCAGTTCACACAGCAGCTGGGCAGAGCCTGCAGCAGCTCAGCAATGCCTCTGCTGGCAGACTGTGACTAGACTACTCTGTGTGGGCCAGCGCATCTATGAAAAAAGGCAGCAGCATAATGGGAACTTATAAATAAAGCCGACCTTCCTAGGACAGAGCACCTGGGAAAAGAGGCAGTTATGAGTTCAGCTGTGGCAGACTTAAAGGTACCTGCCCAGCAGTTCTGCATGGAACAACAGAGCTCCCAGTACAGCACTTGAGCTCCTATAAGGGACAGACTGTCTCCTCAAGCGACTCCCCGACACCCGTATGCCCAAAGAGACACCTCATAAAGGAGACCTCAGGCCAACATCTGGCGGGTACCTTTCTGGGATGAGGATAGCAGAGGAAGAAACCAGCAGCAACCGTTGCTGTTCTACAGCCCCCACGGGTGATCCCCAGGCAAGCCAAGGTCTGGAGTAGACCTCCAGCAGTCTTGCAGCAGAGGGGCCTGACTGTTAAAGGAAAACTAAGAAGTACAAAGAAATAGCTTCAACATCAACAAAAAGGACATCCACTTAGAGACCCCATCTGAAAGTCATCAACTACAAAGACCACAGGTAGATAAAGCCACTAGAAGAAGCCAGCACAAAAAGGATGAAAACACCAAAAACCAGAACGCCTCTCCTCCTCCAAGGGATGATAACTCCTCACCAGCTAGGGATCAAAGATGGATGGAGAGCAACTCTGATGAATTGACAGAAACAGGCTTCAGAAGGTGGGTAATAACAAACTTCTCAGAGCTAAAAGAACATTTGCTAACCCAATGCAAAGAAACTAAGAACCTAGAAAAAAGGTTAGATGAGATGCTAACTAGAATAAACAGCTTAGAGAGGAATATAAACGACGTGATGGAGCTGAAAAACACAGCACGAAAACTTCGCAAACCATACACAAGTTTCAATAGCCAAATCAACCAAGCAGAAGAAAGGACATCAGAGATTGAAGATCAACTCAATGAAATAAAACAAGAAGGCAAGAATGGAGAAAAAAGAGTGAAAAGAAATGAACAAAGCCTCCAAGAAATATGGGATTATGTGAAAAGACCTAATATACGTTTGATAGGTATACCTGAATGTGACGGAGAGAACAAATCCAAGCTCGAAAACACTCTTCAGGATATTATCGAGGAGAACTTCCCCAACCTAGCAAGGCAGGGCAACATTCAAGTCCAGGAAATACAGCGAACACCACAAAGATATTCCTCAAGAAGAGCAACCCCAAGGCACATAATTGTCAGATTCACCAGGATTGAAATGAAGGAAACAATGCTAAGGACAGCAAGAGAGAAAGGTCGGGTTACCCACAAAGGGAAGCCCATCAGACTCACAGCAGATCTCTCCACAGAAACCCTACAAGCCAGAAGAGAGCGGGGGCCAATATTCAACATCCTAAAAGGAAATAACTTTCAACCTAGAATTTCATATCCAGCCAAACTAAGCTTCATAAGCAAAGGAGAAAGAAAATCCTTTATGGACAAGCAATTGCTGAGAGATTTCATCAGCACCAGGCCTGCCTTACAAGAGCTCCTGAAAGAAGCACTAACCAAGGAAAGGAACAACCAGTACCAGCCACTCCAAAAACATACCAAATGGTAAAGACCATCGACACAATGAAGAAAATGTGTCAATTAACAGGCAAAACATCCAGCTAGCATCAAAATGGCAGGATCAAATTCACACATAACAATATAACCTTAAATGTAAATGGGCTAAATGCCCCAATCAAAAGACACAGACTGGCAAATTGGATACAAAGTCAAGACCCATCAGTGTGCTGTATTCAGGAAACCCATCTCACATGTAAGGACACACATAGGCTAAAAATAAAGGGATGGAGGAAGATTTATCAAAGAAATGGAGAGAAAAAAAAAAAGCAGGAGTTGCAGTCCTAGTCTCTGATAAAATGGACTTTAAACCAACAAAGATCAAAAGAGACAAAGAAGGGCATTACATAATGGTAAAAGGATCAATGCATCAGGAAGAACTAATGATCCTAAATATATACGCACCCAATACAGGAGCACCCAGGTACATAAAGCAAGTTCTTAACGACCTACAAAGAAACTTAGACTTAGACTCCCACACAATAATAGTGGGAGATTTTAACACTGCACTGTCAATATTAGACAGATCAACGAGACAGAGAATTAACAAGGATATCCAGGACTTGAACTCAGATATGGACCAAATGGACCTAATAGACATCTACAGAAATCTTCACCCCAAATCCACAGAATATACATTCTTCTCAGCACTGCATGGCACCTACTCTAAAACTGACCACATAATTGGAAGTAAATCACTCCTCAGCAAATGCAAAAGAATGGAAATCATAAACAGTCTCTGAGACCACAGTGCAATCAATTCGAACTCAGAATTAAGAAACTAACTCAGAATCGCACAACTTCATGGAAACTGAACAACTGGCTCCTGAATGTTGACTGGATAAACAATGAAATGAAGGCAGAAATAAAGATATTCTTCGAAACCTACAAGAACAAAGACCCAATGTACCAGAATCTCTGGGACACATTTAAAGCAGTGTCTAGAGGGAAATTTATAGCAATAAATGCCCACATGAGAAGCAAGGAAAGATCTAAAATTGACACCCTGCAGTCAAAATTGAAAGAGCTAAAGGAGCAAGATCAAAAATACTCAAAAGCTAGCAGAAGACAAGAAATAACTAAGATCAGAGCAGACCTAAAGGAGATAGAGCCCCAAAAAATCCTTCAAAAAAAATCAATAAATCCAGGAGCTGGTTTTTTGAAAAATCAACAAAATAGACCACTAGCCAGATTAATAAAAAAGAAAAGGGAGAAGAATCAAATAGATGCAATAAAAAATGATAAAGATAAAGGGGATATCACCACTGACTCCACAGAAATACAAACTACAATCAGAGATTACTACAAACAACTCTATGCACAAAACCCAGTAAACCTGAAAGAAATGGATAAATTCCTGGACATTTGCACCCTCCCAAGCCTAAACCAGGAAGAAGTGGAAACCTTGAACAGACCAATAACAAGGGCTGAAGTTGAAGCAGCAATTAATAGCCTACCAACCAAAAAAAAGTCCAGGTCCAGACGGGTTCACAGCCAAGTTCTACTAGACGTACAAAGAGGAGCTGGTACCATTCCTTCTGAAACTATTCCAAACAATACAAAAAGAGGGAATCATTCCCAAATCATTTTATGAGACCAACATCATCCTGATACCAAAACCCAGCAGAGACTCAACAAAAAGAGAAAACTTCAGGCCAATATCCATGATGACCATAGATGCAAAAATCTTCAATAAAATACTGGCAAACCAATTGCAACAACACATCAAAAAGGTTATCTATCACAATTAAGTAGGCTTTATCCTGGGGATGCAAGGCTGGTTCAACATACGCAAGTCTATACATGTAATCCACCACACAAACAGAACCAAAGACAGAAACCACATGATTATCTCAATAGATGCAGAGAAGACCTTTAACAAAATTCAGCAGCCCTTTATGCTAAAAACTGTCAATAAACTAGGTATCAAAGGAGCATATCTCAAAACAATAAAAGCTACTTACAACAAACCTACAGCCAATATCATACTGAATGGGCAAAAACTGGAAGCATTCCCTTTGAAATCCAGCACTAGACAAAGATGCTGTCTTTCACCACTCCTATTCAATATAGTATTGGAAGTTCTAGCCAGAACAATTAGGCAAGAAAAAAAAGGGGGGGGTATTCAATTAGGAAAAGAGGAAGTCAAATTGTCTGTATTTGCAGACAACATGATTGTATATTTAGAAGACCCTATCATCTCAGCCCAAAATCTCCTTAAACTGATAAGCAACTTCAGCAAAGTCTCAGGATACAAAATAAATGTGCAGAAATCACAGGCATTTCTATACATCAATAACAGACTAACAGCCAAATCATAAGTGAACTCCCATTTACAACTGCTACAAAGATAATAAAATACCTAGGAATACAACTAACAAAAGATGTAAAGGACCTCTTCAAGGAGAACTACAAACCACTGCTCAAGGAAATAAGAGAGGACAAAAACAGATGGAGAAACATTCCATGCTCATTGTTAGGAAGAATCAATATCGTGAAAATGGCCATACGGCCCAAAATAATTTATAGATTCAATGCTATCCCCATCAAGCTACCAATGACCTTCTTCACAGAACTAGAAAAAACTACCTTAAACTTCATATGGAACCAAAAGAGAGCCTGCATAGCCAAGACAATCCTAAGCAAAAAGAACAAAGCCAGAGGCATCACGCTACCTGATTTCAAACTATACTACAAGGCTACAGTAATCAAAACAGCATTGTACTGGTACCAAAACAGAGATACAGACCAATGGAACAGAACAGAGGCCCTGGAGGCAACGCCACACATCTACAACCATCTGATCTTTGACAAACCTGACAAAAACAAGCAATGGGGAAAGGATTCCCTGTTTAAGAAATGGTGTTGGGAAAACTGGCTAGCTGTGTGCAGAAAGCAGAAACTGGACCCCTTCCTGACACCTTACACTAAAATTAACTCCAGATGGATTAAAGACTTAAACATAAGACCTAACACCATTAAAAACCTAGAAGAAAACCTAGGCAAAACCGTTCAGGACATAGGCATAGGCAAGGACTTCATGACTAAAACACCAAAAGCATTGGCAACAAAAGCCAAAATAGACAAATGGGACCTAATCAAACTCCACAGCTTCTGTACAGCAAAAGAAACAATCATTAGAGTGAACCAGCAACCAACAGAATGGGAAAAAATTTTTGCAGTCTACCCATCTAACAAAGGGCTAATATCCAGAATCTACAAAGAACTAAAACAGATTTACAAGAAATAAACAAACCCTTCCAAAAGTGGGAGAATGATACGAACAGACACTTT